>JAJTUV010003562.1:0-50793 GCA_021653895.1 Mastomys natalensis
TTAAATTAAAAGGAAAAAAAACAGGCCATAGCAGTTGGTTGGAGATGATTATCAATGATGTGCTCAGCTATCCTGCATTCATTGCTGGAGGCATGCAAAATGGCATAGGTATTTTTCATTGACATGCTTGGTATACAATTTAGTACAAGCATAGAAATGTGACAATTACCAAGAAGAGGTCATGTTAGGACAGGTTTAAACTTGGTGGAAGTATATATAACAAATCAAAATGCAAAATATGAGAACACAGTAGAAAAAATAACGGTGTTTTAAAACCAACAAAACAAATGTTAATGGAATTGGATCCTAGGGTAAAATAAGTAAATACAAAATAGTCACTAAATAAATATACACCTAAAGTGAGATAAATGACAAAGTTTGTAACATCAAATGATTTCTTAAGTTTAGTCATTAAGAGCAATGACAAGAAAAATTTGTCCTTAGAGGTCTGCAAGAGTCTGACATATTCAGAGGCAGATGATCACAGCTAACCATTGAACTGATCATGGGATTCCCAATGGAGGAGTAACAGTGAAGACTGAAGGAGTTGAAAGGATTTGCTACCCCATGAGGAGAGCAACAATACCAATCAACTAGAGTACCCAGGGTCTAAACCACCAGCCTGGGAGTGCTTAGGGAGGGATCGTGGCTCCAGCTTTATATGTAGAGGAGGATGGCCTTGTCGGGCATAGGTGGGAGAGGAGATCCTTGGTCCATGAAGGCTGAACACTGTGTGTGGGGGAATTCGAGGGTGGGGAGGTGGGATTGGAGGGGGGTAGGTGGGGACACATCCTCATAGAAGCAGGAGGAGGGGTATGGGATAGAGGGTTCCTGGGTGGGAACAGGGGAAATGGTGTAAGGGGATAACATCTGAAATGTAAATAAAATATCCAATAAAAAAAGAATTTAAAAAAAAATCAAAACCTTTTCTCTCACTTCCTTATAGACTGTTATTATTCCACCTGCTGAGGGTGAGAAAAATACTGCATCCTACACAGCACAAGTTACCTGTGAAACACTGGACTTTAACACATTCCAGCAATGAACAATTTTAGTAAATCTCTCATAGACTTGTCTTTCTTATTTTTGTTTCTTGCTCCTTGCACCTGTGGGTAGAGATGTGTGGACAGGGTGAGAGAAGTGTGAAGTTGCTTAGGCTTCGAAGAATCAGATAAAGAGTTCCTTTCAGAAGATACAGGAAGAATTTTTCAAAGAGCTCACTGTTTATATTTCTGGTTCTGTATTTTAGCTCTGACTTTTCTGATTTGTTGCCATGTGGCAGAGTTTCATACTTATACCATGAAAGTAGTTCTTTGGACATCAATAGGTCTAAAATTAGAAGTGAAACATCTAATCATAAGTGAAATTATTCCTTTAACTCACAAGAAAAAGCTATCACAAGATTTTATTCATAGTTTTATCTATTAAATCTGTTCACTCACAGTTTACATAATTTATCAACATATTTTACAAATTATTTTTCTTTTTAAAAATTTTTTAATGATTATTTTATTTATTTAATTTCAACCGTTATCCCTTTTCCCAATTTCCCCTCCACAAACCCCCTATCCCATCCCACTCCCCCTCATTCACCCATGCACTCCCACCTCACCACCCTGGCATTCCCTATGCTGGGCCATCAAGCCTTCACAGGACCAAGGCCTTCCCTCCCAATCGATGATAGATTTAAGGCCATCCTCTGCTACATATGCAGCTGGAGCCATGGGTCCTCTTTGGTTGGTGATTTAGTCCCTGGGAGCTCTTGGAGGTCTGGTTGGTTGATATTGTTGTTCTTCTCATGGGGTTATAAACCCCTTCAGCTCCTCTAGTCCTTGCCCTAACTCCTCCGTTGGGGTTCCAAGCTCAGTCCAATGGTTGGCTGCAACCTTCCACAGCATCTGTATTGGTCAGGCTCTGGCAGAGCCTCTCAGCAGACAGCTATACCCGGCTCCTGTCAGCAAGAGCTTCTAGGCATCAGCAGTAGTTTGGTTTCTGCATATGGGATGGATCCTCAGGTGAGGCAGTCTCTGAATGACCCTTCCTTCAGTCTCTGCTCCACACTTTGTCCCCGTTTATTTTTTTCCTTAAATACAGTATAAACTGTAATTATTACTGAACTCAAGGTATTTCTTAATTTCTACCAGAACAATCCACTGTAAATTCTCAGTTCTATTACAGCACTACCAGTGTGCTATTTTCAAATGATAATATGTATTAAATTGTTTTTCTTTATTAAATGCAAAACATTCTTCTCCTTAGATATTTCATCTAAAGATGTTCCTTAGGACTATCCTGGTGTTCTTTAAACATTAAATTAATTTCTATTAAGTAAATAGCCACAGAACTATGCTAGTATTCTTTCAAGGTTATTTTTTTCCATTCTAAATTTTTCTGCAAAATAAATCTTCACAAATTTCTGACCTTTAAAAGACTTGCAATGACATCACAACTGCTATTTTTTGTTCCCGGGCAATAATAAAGAGAACTAAACACAGGTCCCTGCCTGCTAGTTTTTTGTTTTCCTTTTTAGTTCTTGAGATGCAGTTTGTGGAATTTTTATTTTTACTATTTGCTAAATGTACAGTATAAAAATAGACTACTTCTCTGGTGTAAAACTCTGCCAAGGACTTTTTGTTCCATCCCTTGACAAAAGCAGATTCTTCATTAAATGCAAATTTCTCATTTTAATGTTGAATAAGAGGATACTTAAAATAATTCTGTTGCTGAAAATTACTTGCTAAATGAGAGAAAAGATATGCATACACAAGATCATGGCTTTTGGTTTCAATGCTGTTTTATCTGAGTGTAAACAATAGATGTGGTAATCACTTATCCTACAAAACCAAGTACAGATTTGCATCTGTGTTATTTCAAAAATGTCAGATTCTACTCAACAGAGAAATATGAAGCTATAGTTGTGGTAATATTTAATCCAATATTAAAGAGAAAATAGTTAGTTATATTGTTTCATTGTTTTCTCACTGCAAAATCTTTAGACCACAAATAGCATGCTTTAAAGAACATAGACTGCAAACTCACAGCCAAATTCTATCACAGACAATTGTTACATACTTCAAATATTTGTGTTATGTTTATCTACAGCTTTCCCAGTAGATTGTTTAGTCAGCTCTTTAACTAAATGTGATTTCTCCTCTCCAAAGGGAAAATTTCCATGCAAACTAAATATATAATGCTCATGTGAAAATATTGAACTTAAAAAATATGTTAGTGTACCTAATAGAGCATGGTCTTATAGGGTTCAGGGATTAGCAACTGCTTCAAATATCTATTGTGGTTGGCATTTTGTATTGTTTCAATTTTAGATTATGGAAAAGATGAGTAACAAAGTGATAGATAGCTAAGAGTTGGCTATCACAGAGTAGGGTGTTAATGTATGGAGTTATTGTTCCTATTGTTCCA
Organism: Mastomys natalensis; assembly: GCA_021653895.1. Taxonomy (NCBI): domain Eukaryota; kingdom Metazoa; phylum Chordata; class Mammalia; order Rodentia; family Muridae; genus Mastomys; species Mastomys natalensis. Next base: position 3,421 of record JAJTUV010003562.1, read on the forward strand.
ATTATCTAGAAAAAGCACCAAGATCTTTTCTGTATTTGAAGACATTTCTAGAAGACATGGTCAATGAAGGAGAGAGTAGACTTCTAGTAGACACCAATTTTGCCTAGGCTTTGAATTCTGGCCTCCAGAAGTGGGGAAATAAATTTAGTTGGTCTATAAACCACATCACAAACAATATTTAACTGTAGGAATCCAAATAATGTGAGATATCTAGTATGATGTCAGGTCAGTATGTTTATATCTTGAAGCACGAATGAGTGGTGTGTTAAAAACAACCTTGTGAGGGTAGTGAGGTCACTAAATGTGCAAAGTCATGAGCTACCAATATGACAAACTGAGTTCTAACCACCACCTCAACAGAGTATAATGAGAGAAGGTATTTCTGTACATTTTTCTGCAGCATCCAAACATATGCTAGACTACAAAGGATTATATGCCATTAAATAAGTAAATGTCATAATATTCTTTTTTTCCCTCAAATCATCATGTTACTTATACTGAGGTTAATAAATCACAGAACTTAAACTGGATATACTGCCAATTATTGTATGTGCTGAGGCAAATATAATAACTGCTAAGGAAGAAGACAAAGGAAGTAATTAATGAATACTTTGTACTCAAGCCATTTTGGACATCACATGCATTAATAATTGAATTGTAAATAACCTTTAATAAAACTTTCTATAAGGCATGCTGTTTAGGTACATACACAAACTCTTTACAGTTCCAATTTGTAGTTCCCTGTCAGAATCTTATTTTACTAAAACACTCTCAATTACTATTTTTCATATTGTTATTAGAATGATTTTCAAAATATTTCAGTTAAATATAATTTTCTCTTTTCTGTCTTTTCCTGATGGCAATGGCATATCTTCATCAGTGTGCAAGCCATCAACATCTCTTTTAAGTAACCAAGTTTTTTGGTGTTTATTGGATTATTAACACACTTATCTGTCCTCATTCATATAAATTATTCATGTACCATATTTGTAAATGACTGAAACATGCTTGAAAAATGTGGGGAAAGAATGAAGACTTTTTTTAACAATGAAGTATTTATGTTACATGCGTATTATTGTTAACTACATTTGAAAAATTTTAAGTGGTATAATACTATTTTTTATCTATCTTGATTTCCAAAGTGGTTATAAAGCTTGCATTCCTTCCAGCATGTGGAAGTGTTCCCTTGCTCCTCATCCTTGCCAGAATGTGCTGTCCTTTGAATCTCTAATCTTAGCTGTTCTGACGGCTATATGATGGAATATCAGAGTCATTTTGATTAGCATTTCACTGATACCTACAAATGTTAAACATTTCTTTGAGTACTTCTCATCCAGCAGAGATTCTACTATAGAGAAATCCTGTTTGAGTCTCTAGTCCATTTTTAAATTAAGTTATTTGGTTTGTTTATATATAATTCTCAAGTTCTTTATTTATTTTGAATATCAACTACTGTCATGTCTAATCCTGCAATGATTGACTGATATACCAGAGGGTATGATCATAAGGCAGGTACCCCCTTATAAGAGAAGAGGAGGGAATGGGGGAAACTAAGAGATTGAGGACTGGGAGGAGGGAAGCTGATATTGGGATATAAAGTGAATAGATAAATTAACTAAAAATCAAGTGTACAGACTTGTATCTGTCTTCAATTTGATTCTGTTAATCATCCTATCTGTTTTTATGCCAATGCCATGATATCATTATTTATACTGCTCTGTAGTAAAACTTGAAATCAGGAATGCTGATACCTCTAGGAGTCCTTTTATTGCATATTGTATAGGATTGCTTTAGGTATCCCTAGAATTTCCTTCTGCTTGGGGGAAAATACTAGATTTTATCTTTTTTTTAATTTCATACTGATTTGTGTATGTGAATGTGTGTGTGTGAAAGAGAGAGAGAGAAAGAGAGAGCGAGAGCAAGAGCGAGAGAGAGAGAGAGAGAGAGAGAGAGAGAGAGAGAGAGAGAGAGATATTCAGAATATTAATGTTACTTTTACTAGTCCCTTTGTCATATAAATCTTCTCTCCATTGCCCCATCCCTAATCCTTTGAGAAGAGGACTGCCCACTGGGTATCATGCCACCTGGTGCATCAAGTCTCTATAAGTCTAAGCACATCCTCTTCCATTGAGTCAGACAAAATTAGAAGAAAGAAGTCCACAGAGAAGTACAAGATTCAATGACAGCCTCCTCTCTAATTGTTGAGTGACTCGCCTCTAGAACAAACAGCACATCTGCTACATATATGTGAGGTTGGGGTGGGCTAAGTCAAGCCCAATGCTCTCTCTTTAGTTTGTAGATCAGTATCTAGGAGACTCCACTGATCCAGCTGAGTTGACTCTGTTTGGCTTCCTGTACATTCTCAATACTCTTAAAAATCCTTCAATCCTTCCATGGTTTATCTGAATCATGGAACACTTCCATAAGACTTCCTAAGCTCCATATAGTGTTTGGGGTTGGTCAGTTGCTTAGAAGACAGTAATGCTAGGGTCCTGTCTGCAAGCCTAACAAAATGTTGTTAGTAGTTTTAGGGATTTGGTTTTACTCATGTCATGGTTCTAAATTTGGGACATTCATTGGTAGACTATTCCCTCTGTCTCTGCTCTGTCGTTGTTCCTGCATATTTTATAGGCAGGACATGTTTTGGGTTGAGGGTTTTATAGATGGGTTGCTATGCTAATCCCTCCACTGGGAGTCCTGCTTGGGTACAGGAGGTTGCCACTTCAGACTCAATATCCCCATTGTTAGGTAGATCACCCCTATAGGCTCTTTGTGGCCTCCCAGGTCTCTGTCAAATCCTAGAGATAGCCCTTGCTGCCCACCACCAATTTCTGTTCTTTCTCCTACTCTCCCTACACCCTGTCCATTTCTCCTCCTTATTCCTCTCCCATACAGTTACCTCTTACCAACCAAGTCTAATATCTATTTTATTTCCCCTTCAAAGAAATACATTCAGACCAGCCGCATTTGTTGAAGAGTCCCTCCATTTTCTATTATATGGTCTTGTTTTTTTTTTTGTCAAAAATCAAGTGTACATAGGTTTATGGGTTTATTTCTGGGTCTTTGATTTGATTCCACTAATCAACCTATCTATTCCTATGTCTAATAAATACCATACAGTTTTTATTACAATTGCTCTGTAGTACCCCTTGAGGACAGGGATAATGATTCCTTCAGAAGTTGTTTTTATTGTTCAGGATTGTTTTACTTATACTGGGTATATTTGATTTACCTTATAAAGTTGAGAATTGTTCTTTTGAGGTCTGTAAACAATTGTGTTGGTGTTTTGATGGGAATTGCATTGAATCTGTAGATTGCTTTTGGTGAGATAGCTATTTGTACTATGTTAATCCTATCAATCCATGAGTATGGGAAGTCTTTCCATTTTCTGATATCTTCTTCAGTTTCTTTCTTCAGAGACTTGAAGTCCTTCTTATACTGGTCATTCACTTGCTTGGTTAGAGTTACATCAAAATATTTTATGCTATTTGTGGCTATTGTGAAGGGTGTTGTTTCCCTAATTTCATTCCTAACACATTTATCATTTGATTAAAGGAGGGATGCTGCTATTTTTATTTTGGAGTTAATTTCATAGTCAGCCACTTTGCTGAAGGTGTTTATCAGTTGTAGGGGGTCTCTGGTAGAATTTTGGAGGTCACTTATATATACACTATTATATCATCTTCAAAGATTTATACTTTGACTTCTTTCTTTCCAATTCTTATCCCCTTAGCTTTCTTTAGTTGTCTTACTGCTCTAGGTAAAACTTTTTTTTATGTTAAACAGCTATACAGAGACTGAACAGCCTTGTCATGTCCCTGATTTTAGAAGAATTGCTTTAAGCTTTTCCCCATTTAATTTGATGCTGACTATCCATTTGCTCTATATTGCCTTTTTTGTGTTTAAATATGGGCTTGTATCCCTGTTATCTCCAAGAATTTTATCTTGAAACAATATTGGAATTGTCAAAGGCTTTTAAAGCATCTAATGAGATGATCATGTATTTTTCAGTTTGTTTATATGATGGATTATATAGATTTTCATATGTTGAACCATTTCTGTATCCCTAGAATGAAGCTACATTGATCATTGCGGATGATGTACTTGATATATTCTTGGATTCAGGTTGTGAATATTTCCTTCAATATTTTTGTATCTATAGTCATAAGGGAAATTGGTGTAAAACTTTCTTTCTTTGTTGAGTCTTTGTGTAGTTTAGGTATCAGAGTGACTATAGTTTCATAGAATGAGTTTGGCAATGTTTGTTCTGTTTCTATTTTGTGAAATAGTTTGAGGAGTATTGATATTAGCTCTTCTTTAAAGGTCTGGTAGAATTTTGAGGTATAACAATCGGGTCCTGAACTTGTTTTGATTAGGATATTTTTAAATGACTTCTTCTATTTTCTTACGTGTTATAGAACTGCTTACATAGTTTAACTGATCTTGATTTAACTTTGGTAAGTGGTATCTTTCTAGATAAACATCTATTCATTTAGATTTTGCAATTGTCTAGAGTACAAGCTTTCAAAGTAAGACCTAATTATTTTTTGGATTTCTACCGTGTCTGGTGTTAAGTCTTCTTTTTCATTTCTGAATTTGTTAAGTTGGATATTCTCTTTCTGACTTTTATAAAGTTTGGTTAAGCCTTTTTGTTGATTTTTTTTTCAAGCCAGGTTTTGGTTTTCTTGATTACTTATATTATTCTCTTTGTTTCTAATGTATTGATTTCAGCACTGATGTTGATTATTTCCTGCCATCTACACTTCTTGGGTGTGATTGATTCTAGAGCTTTCAGTTGTGTTAAGTTCCTTGTATCAGATCTCTTCATGAAGACACTTAGTGCTATTGTGTCCCAAAGTCTGGGTGTGTTTTGCCTTCATTGCAATGAATTCTAGAAAGTGTTTAAATTCTTTCTTCATTTCTTCCCTGAACCAGTGGTCATTTAGTAGAGAGGTATTCAGTTTCCATGAGTTTGTAGCTTTCTGTAGTTTCTGTAGTTGTTGAAATCCAGCTTTAATCCATGGTGGTTCGGTAAGATACAAAGTTTGGAACAGAGACTGAAGCAAAGACCATCCAGAGACTTCCCTACCTAGGGATCTATTCAATATGCAGACACCAAACCCCTACATTATTTCTGTTGAAAAGTGCTTACTGACAGGAACCTGGTATGGCTGTTCCCTGAAAGGTTCTACCAGCAACTGACAAATACAGATGCATATGTTCACAGCTAATCTTTGGACTGAGTCTGAGGACCCCAATGGAAGAGCTAGGGGAAGGACTGAAGGAGCTTAAGGGAATTACGACCCCATAGGAAGAACAATATCAACTAACCAGAGCACCCTAATCTCCCAGAGACTAAACCACTAACCAAAGAGTATACATGAAGGGATCCAGAGTTCTAGATAAATATGTAGCAGAGATGGCTTTGTCAGGCATCAATGGGAGGGGAAGCCCTTGGTCCTAAGAAGGTTTAATGCCCCAGTGTAAAGGGATGTTAAAGTGGTGAAGCAAGAGAGGGTTGGTGGGTGGAGAGAGCACCCTCATAGAAGCAAAGAGAAGGCAGAAAAGGATTAATGGGATGAGGGTATGTAGAGAAGTAGCCAGGAAGGGAGATATCATTTGAAATGGAAATGAATAAAATGATAAAAATAATAAAATTCCATTGTACAAGTTGACAAAATAAGTATTAACAGATTATAGGATTAAATAGAAAATATATGCTGTAAAAACAAGTTTGTTTCAATTCTCTTGTATCACCTGACATTTGCTTTGTGACTGAGTACATGGTCAATTTAAGAAAATGTTCCTTATGGTAATAATGAGAAGGTATATTCTCTTTTATTTGTCTGAAATGTTCTGCATATGTCTGTTTGGTTCATTGGATTGATAATGTCTGGATGACCTGTTCATTGGTGATGGTGGGGACTTGAAGTCTTCCAGTATTAATGTATGGGGTTTGATGTATGTTTTAAGCTTAAACAATATTTTTTTCATGAATGTAGGTACCTTCGTATTTGGGACACAGATATTCAGAATGGATATGTCATCTGGGTGGATTTTTTTTTTTTATTGAGTATGAATTGTCCTTCCTCATCTCTTTTGTTAGCTTTTGGTTAAAAGCTATTGTTAGAAGAAGCTAGAATGGCTATTTCCAGGTTTCTTCTTGGGTCCATTTGCTTGGACAAGCCTTGTCCAGCCCATTATACTGAGGTAATGGTTATCTTTATTGTTGAGTGTCGTCCTTCTTGTATGCACCAGAATAATGGATCCTTGCTTTGAAGCCATTATGTTAGCTTGTGCCTTTTTAGTGGGTTGATGTTGAGAGATATTAAAGACCAATGATTGTTAATACCTGCTATTTTGGTGTTGGTTGTGGTTGTGTGTATGTGTGTGTATGGATGTCTGTGTTTTGTTTCTTTTGGTTTTGCTTGTGTGGGTTTATTTATTTCCTGTGATATTTTTGGGTGCAGTTAACCTCCTTTGGTTGGAGTTTTCCTTATAGTATCTTCTGTAGAGCTGGATTTGTGGATATTGTTTACCTTTGTTTTTTTTTCTTGGTATATCTTAATCTCTTTGTTTATGAATATTTTAAATTTTTTTCTTTTCTTTTTTAATTTTATTTTTTTTGCTTATTCACTTTATAACCCGTCCCAGTCACCCCCTCCCACAATCCTTCCCCATCTCTTCTTTTCTGAGTACCCCTCCTCCTGTATCCCCCACCCTGCCACTTTAAGTCTCTAAGAGGCTAGGTGCTTCCTCTCCCATTGAGGCCAGATGAGGCACCCAGCTAGAAGACCATACCCCATATACAGGCTGCATGTTTTGGGATAGCTCCCACTCCAGATGTTTGAGACCTACACGAAAACTAAGCTGCACATTTGCAACATATGTGCAGGGAGGCCTAGGACCAGCCCATGGAGCTAGATCTGTGTAGACTAGGTATGCTCCACGGTTGGTGATTCAGTCTCTGAGAGCTCCAAGGGTTCAGGTTGGTTTACTCTGTTGATCTTCCTGTGCAGTTCCTATCTCCTTAGGGCCCACAATCTTTCCGCCTATTCTTCTCCTGGGTATAGTAATCTGCAAGTGTCTTTGAGAGTGCAAGACATATGCCCATGTGCTTCTGATTTTTAGAGTCTGTTGAGAAGTCACTTGGAAAAATCATAAGTCTGCCTTTGTATGTTGCTTCGGAATTTCTTTTTCCTTTTTCTTTGCGCTTCTAATATTCTTAATTTGTTCTGTTTATTTAGTATTTGATTATTATGTAGTGGGGGAATTTTCTTTCCTGGTTGAATCTATTTGATGTTCTCTAAATTTCTTGTGTGTTTATACTCATCTCCTTATTTAGATTAGGGAAATTTTCTTCTATGATTTTGTTGAAAATATTTCTCGGGTCCTTGAGCTGTGAATCTTCTCGTTCATCCATTCCTATTAATCTGAGTTTTGATCTTTTCATGGTGTCTTAGATTTCTTCAATGTTTTGTGTCAGGAACTTTTGGATTCAACATTTTATTTTACTGATATATGAATTTCTTTGATCATATCACGTACTCCTGAGATTCTCTCTTTCATCTCTTGTATTCTGCTGGTAATTTTTGCATCTGTGTTTCCTGCTCTCTTACATAGATTTTCTATCTTCAGAGTTCCCTCTGTTTGTGGCCTCGTTATTGCTTTGATCTCCATTTACAGGTCTTGAACAGTTTATGTATTCCCTTCACCCATTTGATTGTATTTTCCTGTATTTCTTTAAGGGATTTACTTATTTCCTCTTTAAAAGCCTCTATCATCTTTATAAGATCAGATTTAAGGCCATTTTCTTGTGCTTTGGCTGTGTTAGGATATTCAGGGTTTGCAATAGTAGAATATCTTTGCTCTGCTGTTATATTGCTCTGCCTCTTGTTGATTGTGTTCTCATACTGGCCTTTAGCTATCTGGTTGTCCCTGGTACTAGCAGGCAGCATTGTGAGCTGGTTGTACCAGGTGTTGGCATGGCTGGTGATCACTGGTACTAACAGCTTTCCAGAAATGCAGACACAGCTGAATCTCAAGTAGAATTTTGAAGGAGAATGATTTCCTACTGCTAGAAATTTCCAGTTGGTGAAAAACAGTAAATTATGTGTAGCAACTTTCTTATTAATATCAATTTTAGGAATAATGTATTTATAGAATTATTAAAATAATGACAATTGTATTACATATTGATTTACTATCATCCATCTATGAATAAAGGGGTTTAATTATTGTTTAAATAAAAATACTTTGAAATTCTATTTATTTTTATGAGTATAGGCACTATAAGATGGAGTGCAAACATAATATATACATGTATTCAGCTTTTTAATTAGTGATATCAGTATCTCCACCATTTGTATTTGGATCCAGCAAATATATATTTTTAGTTATCTGTCCATTCAGTTATGAAATTAAGAAACTCCCCATCTTCCAATAGTCATTTCTCATTTTCCAAGGTAAATTTATTTATCACATATACCCCAAACTTTTTCTGACTTCCTAAACAATTGTTAAGTACCGTCTGTCATTGATTGCACTCCTCTATCTTGTTATCACACAGGTTGTCTAATTGCATATTTAGACCTCCTGTTTTATTACTAGATTCTTAAAAATCTATATCATATCTTATATATGTTGTATGACCAAAAATATAAATAATGCAAGCCAACATTATAGACGCCTATAAATGTGCAAACATGGTACATATTTAATTGCTTCATAAGACCCTTGATTTTGTAACTTATAATCTATAACTATTTTCAAAATTACTAGCTATCATTTTCTGCTTTTGATTTATGGGGCACCATTGAGATATTTGAAGATTCGTCATCTCTAATAGTTTGCAAATCTAACTATAGAGACAAAACCACAAATATTGAATAGTGATATGTTGCAGTTATTAAGTTATTATATACTGAGTTCAGACAGACTTTCTTCCATTAAAAGTTGAGGAATCTGGCACAAATTATTTAGTCCCTATTTCAGTTTCTTTAGCTGTAAACAGGATATAATAGCAGCCTGGTATTGTTGAATAAATTACATCATTAAAGAGTGAACACTAATATGTGATTAGCTTCTGTCTTTCTGAAACATTGTAAATCTTTAGCACAATTCTTTGCTGGAGCTACACAATAATGTATTATAGATAACATAGCTTCAATTACAATTATTTATTTCCTATAGTTCTGGTATCTGGGAAGTCCAATTTAAAAGTTGCAAGCAGATTTGATTATACTTCTTCACAGGCCTAGCCTTCTAACTATAACATCTTTAAACAATGCAGTTACATAGGGAGTTATCTGTCTCAAAGATATTGATTCCATTATGTGAGACCTGGCACATAATCCTATATAAACCTAGTTGCTCTCTAAAGTTTCCAGATTTAAATACAATTACTTCAGAGTTTAAGTATCACATATCCAGTGGGGGAGAACAGTCTCTTAGTCCATGACAGAAATTCAACTTTACTTCACTTCTTTTACTAATACCATTACATCCACCACTGTGAGTACCATTTTACTTCATTATCACAAACAAATATGGCTAATCTTCAATCCTGAAAAACATTATACTCAGAATAGAAAGTAATAGAGGTCAGATTGTAAGGATGAACCTTTTTTTTTTAATTTTTTTTATTTTTTATTGGAAAGTTTTTACATTTCAGAAGTTCTCTCCTTACCCCATTTCCCCCACTCCCTCCCAGGAACTCACTATCCCTTCCCCCCTCCTCCTGCCTCTACGTTGGTGTACCCCCACTCACCCTCCCCCATACCTCACCTCCCCACCCTCGAGTATCCCCCCTCCACGAGGTCCAGCCTTCATGGGACCAAGGATCTCTTCTCCCCCTTATATATAGCTCCCTTGCATATATAGCTGGAGCCATGGGTCCCTCCCTAAGCGCTCTCAGGCTGGTGGTTTAGACCCTGGGGGCTCTGGTTGGTTGGGATTGTTGCTTTCCTCATGGTGTCGCAAATCCTCTCAACTCCTTCAGCCTTCACTCTATCTACTCCATTGGGAACCCCATGATCAGTTTGATGGTTTGTTGTGAGCATCTGCCTCTGAGTATGTCAGACTCTTGCAGACTTCTAGGGAGACAGCTATATCAGGCTCCTGTCAGCATGTACATCCTGACATCCACATCAACCTCTACCTTTGGTAACTGCACATGGGATAGATATCCAGGTGGAATGGTCTGTAGATGGCACCTCCTTCAGTTTCTGTCCTGCACTGTGTCTCCATATTTGCTCCCTTGAGTATTTTGTTACTCCTTCTAAGAAGGACTGAAGCCCCCCCTACTTCGTCATCATTCTTCATGAGCTTTATGTGGTCTGTGAATTGAATCTTGGGTATTTCAGGCTTCTGGGCTAAAATCCAATAATCAGTGAGTGAATACCATGTATGTTCTTTGTGATTGGGTTACTTCACTCAGGATGATATTTTCTAGTTCCATCCATTTACATAAGAATTTATCAAATTCATTGTTTTTAATAGCTGAGTAATATTCCATTGTATAAATGTACCACATTTTTTGTATCCATTCCTCTGTTGAAGGGCATCTGGGTTCTTTCCAGATTCTGGCTATTATAAATAAAGCTGCTATGAACATAGTGGAGCATATGTCCTTGTTATGTGTTAGAGCATCTTCTGGATATATACCCAGGAGTGATATAGCTGGGTCCTCAGGTAGTGATATGTCCAATTTTCTGAGGAACCACCAGACTGTTTTCCATAGTGGTTGCACCATCTTGCAATCCCACCAACAATGGAGGAGTGTTCCTCTTTCTCCACATCCTCGCCAGCATCTGTTATCACCTGAGTTTTTTATTTTAGCCATTCTGACTGGTGTGAAGTGGAATCTCAGGGTTGTTTTGATTTGCATTTCCCTGATGACCAAGGATGCTGAACATTTCTTTAGGTGCTTCTTGGCCATTCGCAATTCCTCAGTTGAGAATTCTTTGTTTAGCTCCTTACCCCATTTTTTAATAGGGTTATTTGGTTGTCTAGAGTCTAATTTCTTGAGTTCTTTGTATATATTGGATATTAGTCCTCTATCAGATGTGGGATTGGTAAAGATCTTTTCCCAATCTGTTGGTTGCCGTTTTGTCCTATTGACAGTGTCCTTTGCCTTACAGAAACTTTGCAATTTTATGAAGTCCCATTTGTCAATTCTTGATCTTAGAGCATAGGCCATTGGTGTTCTGTTCAGGAACTTTTCCCCTGTGCCTAAGTATTCGAGGATCTTCCCCACTTTCTCCTCTATTAGTTTCAGTGTGTCTGGTTTTATGTGAAGGTCTTTTATCTACTTGGACTTGAGCTTTGTACAAGGAGATAGGAATGGATCTATTTGCATTCTTCTGCATGCTGTCCTCCAGTTGAACCAGCACCATTTGTTGAAAATGCTGTCCTTGTTCCACTGGATGGTTTTAGCTCCTTTGTCAAAGATTAAATGACCATAGTTGTGTGGGTTCATTTCTGGGTCTTCAACTTTATTCCACTGATCTTCCTGCCTATCTCTGTGCCAATACCAGGCCGTTTTTTATCACTATTGCTCTGTAGTACAGCTTGAGGTCAGGGATGGCGATTCCTCCAGAAGTTCTTTTATTGTTGAGAATGGTTTTCACTATCCTGAGTTTTTTGTTGTTCCAAATAAATTTCAGAATTTTCTTTCTAGTTTTGTAAAGAATTGTGTTGGTATTTTAATGGGGATTGCATTGAATCTGTAGATTGCTTTTGGCAAGATGGCCATTTTTACTATATTAATCCTGCCAATCCATGAGCATGGGAGATCTTTCCATTTCCTGAGATCTTCTTCAATTTCTTTCTTCAGAGACTTGAAGTTCTTGCCATACAGATCTTTCACCTGCTTGGTTAGATTCACCCCGAGGTATTTTATATTATTTGTGACTATTGTAAAGGGTGTCATTTCCCTAATTTCTTTTTCAGCCTGTTTATCTTTCATGTAGAGGAAGGCTACTGATTTGTTCGAGTTGATTTTATAACCTGCCACCTTGCTGAAGTTGTTTATCAGGTTTAGGAGTCCTCGGGTGGAGTTTTTGGGGTCACTTAAGTATACTATCATATCATCTGCAAATAATGATATTTTGACTTCTTCCTTTCCTATTTGTATTCCTTTGACTTTTTTGTTGTCTAATTGCTCTGGCTAGGACTTCCAGTACTATATTGAATAGGTAGGGAGAGAGTGGGCAGCCTTGTCTAGTCCCTGATTTTAGTGGGAATGCTTCAAGTTTCTCTCCATTTAGTTTGATGTTAGCTACTGGTTTGCTGTATATTGCTTTTACTATGTTTAGGTATGGTCCTTGAATTCCTGTTCTTTCCAAGACTTTTACCATGAAGGGATGTTGAATTTTGTCAAATGCTTTCTCAGCATCTAATGAGATGATCATGTGGTTTTTTTCTTTGAGTTTGTTTATGTAGTGGATTACATTGATGGATTTCCGAATATTGAACCATCCCTGCATTCCTGGGATAAAGCCCACTTGATCATGATGGATGATTGTTTTGATGTGTTCTTGGATTCAGTTTGCTAGAATTTTATTGAGTATTTTTGCATCGATATTCATAAGAGAGATTGGTCTGAAGTTCTCTTTCTTTGTTGGGTCTTTGTGAGGTTTAGGTATGATTGTGATTGTAGCTTCATAGAAAGAATTGGGTAGTGTTCCTTCTGTTTCTATTTTGTGGAATAGTTTGAAGAGAATTGGTATTAGGTCTTCCTTGAAGGTCTGATAAAATTCTCCACTAAAACGATCTGGTCCTGGAATTTTTTTGGTGGAGAGACTTTTAATCACTGCTGCTATTTCTTTAGGGGTTATGGGACTGTTTAGATGGTTTATTTGCTCCTCATTTAACTTTGGTACCTTGTATCTGTCTAGAAAATTGTCCATTTCATCCAGATTTTCCAGTTTTGTTGAGTATAGGCCTTTGTAGTAGGATCTGATGATTTTTTGAATTTCCTCGGTTTCTGTAGTTATGTCTCCCTTTTCAGATCTGATTTTATTAATTTGGGTACTGTCTCTGTGCCCTCTGGTTAATCTGGCTAAGGGTTTATCTATCTTGTTGATTTTCTCAAAGAACCAACTCCTGGTTTTGTTGATATTTTGTATAGTTCTTTCTGTTTCTACTCGGTTGATTTCAGCCCTGAGTTTGATTATTTCCTGATGCCTACTCCTCTTGGGTGTATTTGCTTCTTTCTGTTCTAGAGCTTTCAGGTGTGCTGTCAAGTTGTTATTGTGTGCTCTCTCCAATTTCTTTTTGTAGGCACTTAGAGCTATGAGTTTTCCTCTTAGCACTGCTTTCATGGAGTCCCACAAGTTCTGGTATGATGTTTCCTCATTTTCATTAAATTCTAAAAAGTCTTTAATTTCTTTCTTTATTTCTTCCTTGACAAAGTCATCATTGAGTACAGCATTGTTCAGTTTCCACATGGATGTGGGTTTTCCCTTGGTTCTGTCATTATTAAAGACCAGCCTTAGTCCGTGGTGATCTAATAGGATGCAGGGGATTATTTCAATCTTTTGTATCTGTTGAGGACTGTTTTGTGACCAATTGTATGGTCTATTTTGGAGAAGGTACCATGAGGTGCTGAGAAAAAGGTATATTCTTTTACTTTAGGATGAAATGTTCTATAGATATCTGTTAAGTCCATTTGGTCCATAACTTCTGTTAATTTCAATGTGTCTTTGTTTAGTTTCTGTTTCCACTATCTGTCTATTGGAGAGAGCGGGTGTTTAAAATCCCCCACTATTATTGTGTGAGGTGCAATATGTGCTTTGAGCTTTAGTAAAGTTTCTTTTATGTATGTAGGTGCCCTTGCATTTGGAGCATAGATGTTCAGAATTGAGAGTTCATCTTGGTAGATTTTTCCTTTAATGAGTATGAAGTGTCCTTCCTTATCCTTTTTGATTACTTTTGGTTGAAAGTCGATTTTATTTGATATTAGAATGGCTACTCTAGCTTGTTTCTTGGGACCATTTGCTTGGAAAATTGTTTTCCAGCCTTTTACTCTGAGGTAATATCTGTCTTTGTCACTGAGGTGCGTTTCTTGTATGCAGCAAAATTCTGGGTCCTGTTTATGTATCCAGTCTGATAGTCTATGTCTTTTTATTGGAGAGTTGAGTCCATTGATGTTAAGGGATATTAAGAAAAAATGGTTGTTGCTTCCTGTTATTTTTGTTATTAGAGGTTTAATTATGTTTTTATAGGTACCTATTTTGGGGGGGGGGTTGTTGGAAGATTACTTCCATGCTTCTTCTAGGTTGTAGATTCCTTCCTTGTGTTGGTGTTTTCCATCAATTATCCTTTGAAGTGCTGGGTTTGTGGGAAGATATTGTGCAAATTTGGTTTTGTCATGGAATATCTTGCTTTCTCCATCTATAGTGATTGAGAGTTTTGCTGAGTACAGCAGTCTGGGCTGACATTTGTGTTCCCTCAGGGTCTGTATGATATCAGACCAGGATCCTCTGGCTTTTATAGTCTCTGGTGAAAAGTCTGGTGTAATTCTTATAGGTCTGCCTTTTTATGTTACTTGACCTTTTTCCCTTACTGCTTTTAGTATTTTTTCTTTGTTTTGTGCATTTCGTGTTTTGATTATTATGTGACAGGAGGTATTTCTTTTCTGGTCTAGTCTGTTTGTGTAGGCTTCTTGTATGTTTATGGGTGTCTCATTCTTTAGGTTGGGGAAATTTTCCTCTATAGTTTTGTTGAAGATATTTACTGGCCCTTTAAATTGGGAATCTTCACTCTCATCTATACTCATTATCCTTAGGTTTGGTCTCATTGCATCTTGGATTTCCTGGATGTTCTGTGTTAGGAGCTTTTTCCATTTTGCATTTTCTTTGACTGTTTTGTCAATGTTTTCCATGGTATCTTCTGTGCATGAGATTCTCTCTTCTATCTCTTCTATTCTGTTGGTGATGCTTGCGTCTATGACTCCTGATCTCTTTCCTACCTTTTCTATTTCCACAGTAGTCTCCCTTTGAGATTTCTTTATTGTTTCTATTTCCATTTTTAGATCCTGGATGGTTTTGTTCAATTCCTTCACCTGTTTGGTTGTGTTTTCTTGAAATTCTTTAAAGGATTTTTGTGTTTCCTTTTTAAGGGCTTCTACCTGTTTACCTGTGGTCTCCTGTATTACTTTAAGGGAGTTACTTATGTCCTTCTTAAAATCCTCCATCATCATCATGAGAAGTGATTTTAATTCTGAGTCCTGTTTTTCCTGTGTGATGGAGTATCCAGGGCTTGCTATGGTGGGAGAACTGGGTTCTGATGATGTCAGGTAACTTTGGTTTCTGTTACTTGTGTTCTTGTGCTTGCCTTTCGCCATCTGGTTGACTCTAGTGTTACCTGTGCTCACTGTGTCTGACTGGAGTCTGTCTTTCCAGTTATCTTGCTTGTGTCAGATCTCCTCGTATTCCAGATGTCTCTGTGTTCCTGTGACCCTAAGCTCCCTCTGCTCTGGATGCAGTAGGTCTTCTAGGATGTCTCAGGATCAGATGTTTCCACAGGCACAGACCAGCTAAGTGTCCTCTGCTCTGGATGCAATAGGTCCTCTAGGTTGTCTCAGGATCAGGTGTTTCCACCAGAGCAGACCAGCTAAGGAACCTCTGCTCTGGGTGCAGTGGGTCCCTCTAGGATGTCTCAGGATCTGGTGTTTCCACAGGAGCAGACCAGCTAAGGGTCCGCCCCAGGCAAGAGGACCAGTGTCCGGGCGGAAGGGAAGTGATATTCCAGAGGGGCGGGCTTTGGGTGCCTGCTAGTTCCTTAAGCCCCACCTGGCTCCCAGTTGTAACTCTGGGGTTTGGGGTAGTGGTCAAGGTGTCTTACCCTCTTCTCTGGGTGCAGTGGGTCCCTCTAGGATGTCTCAGAATCAAGTGTTTCCACAGGAGCAGACCAGCTAAGGGTCCGCCCCAGGCCAAAGGACCAGGGTCCGGGAGCAAGGGAAGTTATAGTCCGGAGGGGCGGACTTTGGGTGCTTGCTAGTTCCTTAAGCCCCACCTGGCTCCCGGTTGTAACTCTGGGGTTTGGGGTAGTGGGTAAGGTGTCTTACCCTCTGCTCTGGGTGCAGTGGGTCCCTCTAGGATGTCTCAGGATCCGGTGTTTCCACAGGAGAGACCAGCTATGGGTCAGCCCCAGGCCATAAGGATGAACCTAATGCTGAAATTCTAGAAGACAAAAACTAAATTTAATAAAATTTATTAAAATATCTTCATTTAAAGTTCTTGGACAATTGGAAATAATGAGCAAATAGATTGGATGGGGCTTAGTGTTAGCATCTATATTAATCATTTCTGATTATTGTGCAGAAATGTTTGCAATATAATCATAGTACTCAAATATGAAATATTATATAGTTGCTATGCCAATACCACTCTTTTTAATTTCTTTTTTATTGGATATTTTATTTTATTTACATTTCTGATATCATCCCCTTTCCCCATTTCCCCTTCTGAGAAACATCCTATCCCATCCTCACTCCACCTTTTTGCTTTATACCATTTTAATTAAATGTAAGTATTAAGGTCAGTTCTAGATTGAGGGACTAGCAATACAATAGATGCAAATAGGCAAGGAACAAGCAAGACAATAAACACAAATATTCAAAGAACAAACAAGGCAATAGAGAAATTCTATGAGCACCTCTATGATCATGTTTTTAAGGGCTTATCAGGATGGCCAAAATATCTTAGCCAACTTCCCTGTCCTAGCCCAAATTCATTTTCATGCCTGAAGCCTACTTCCTTGTGGCCTAAATTTAGATTCGGTCTGAAATTACTTCTTTGTTCTAGCCTAATATTTGGATTCCTCCTTGATATTACTTCTTTGTTCTAGCCTAAAGTTGGATTCCTACCTGAATCCTACTTCCCTGTCCTTGGCCAATGTCATATTCCTGGGAAGCAGCCCATTTCCTTGTCCTTGGCCCATGTCAGATTCTTGCCAAGCAGCCCCAAAGGCTCTCTGCCTCTCCCCATCTTTTATTTAATTAAAAAGACTGAGCCTGTCTTAGGTCATTCTAACAAGGATGCCTTCCTTACCTATCATGGAATATGCATTATCAAAGGCAATGTACTTCTGTCTTAGGTTGTTAAGGCTCTGTGCAGAATTTTACCCGTCCTTGGCTTGCCAGCCTGTTAATTTAATAACTGTCTGGGGGACCACTCTCTTTTTATGGCTAAAGGTTATTCCTGAGAAAAGTGCCACAGGTAAGCTTTTGATTCCTTTTTATTTTTCATTTTCATGGATAGTAAATGTCCAGTAAATAGGATTTATGAGAGCAACTTCATTGGGCTCTTCTGAGCACAGTCACTTCCAGCAATCCAATTTTACACTTTGCATTTACTGTTCCTTCATGGACTTTTCTGTTGGCACAGATCCTCAATTCAAAACAAGAAACATTTTCAGAGGAGACAGAATGACAGCTCCATTAGAGAAAGAATACTAATAAAAAGTACTTTATAACTTTTGAAGTGGAAAGGAGATACTTCTTAATCCTGGATGAATGATAGGCCTAAACTTCAAGATAATTGGACTTCGCATCTGTGGACTCAAGTGTGGTTGTAAGAACAGTCAGCCATGAACCCATTAGGAAGATTGAATTGTACTCTTTTTGTTTCTTTATCTGGGATTCATTACTTATTAAGTATGCTAATATTAGTAGAAATGATGATGATGATAATAGTAATAATAAGTCATGATGATCAAGTTGGGAAACACTGAAGGTGTGAGATTTTTCTTTCCTATTTATGTATTTGTTTATTTATATTACAAATGCTACATCCCTTTCAGTACCTTTACTCACAGAGTCCCTTTCCTCATCTTTCCCTTCTCTTCTGAGTGAACTTCTACTCCTGACACTTCAGATTCTGAAATAATTCCAGCACCATTGGAAAAAAAAAAATGAAAAAAGCAGATTCAAGTTAAAAGCCTTAATTTTTTATATTTATATGTTTTATATGTGCCTTGCTAGGACCTTAAATGGCTGAATTCATGAGAAAAAGAGCTATGTTGAGAACACAGAAATATCTATAAACAGTATATTCATTGATTGACTCATTCTCATCAATTTATTACTAACTACAGTGAAAATGTCACAGCTTTTGTGAGTAATTGCTGTACTTTTCAATTACTCATTAAAATAACCCATATTACTTCATTAATAAATGGTCTATAACTGAAGCTAATCATTCTAGATGAATTGCAACAGGTAATGGAAACATTTTAGGTTTTCATGAACAATCTTTCAGCATTATTCTTAACAAGGATTCATTACAGTCTCAAGTTAATTGGCTGGCAATAACATTATTACCATGGCATATGAATTCTCATTTCAACAATCACCCTTGACAAGATTTATTTCAAGAATCGGAATAACCTGAGACACCTTCACCTCTTGTTGAAGGGAAGTTCAACCTATGACCTGGGAGCCACATGTGAATTCATTTAGCCAAGGATAGCTATAAGTCAGCCCAGAACAAAACTATAAGCCTGTTTAAAACAATATGATTTATTTTTGCTTTTTTGCAGGTTTGTAACTTATTTGTCTTGTTCTTGTGAGAGAACATTGTAGATGGCAATACTGTGTCCAGTCCTGATCCTTTGGGTATGGGAACAAGCATAAACATAGACAGTAAACTCCTTTGTTTTATGTTATATTCTAGTCCTTTAAAGATCATTTATAATATTTTGAACATAAATTGTTACCTTAACTTTGTACTGCTTTGAAGCCAAGAGTCATTAAACATACCTTGTGGCAGAGTAAGCATAGCCTAGATTTTTAAAGTATATGAAAGGTTGGACTTTGAGCAGAATGAACATATTTAACTGACAAAGACATCAATTATTACAAGGGAAGAACAATTTCCACCACAGCACTCCATGAAACCTCTTCCCTGTCTGAATTTCCCAGTCATCACCCTTTGTTTTCTGCTCCCATGTATTAATTTAGCATTCACTTTAACCTTTTCTTTGAATGGTATTATGTGCTATGATTTTGAAGTGGTTTATTTTCATTCAATATGCCCATTGGACCAATGAAAGTAATTATGCCTTGAATACATTTGTTATTTTCTCTTGCTTTTTATCTTATGTTGTATCAACCAATATCATGATCTACATATCCATTTTTCTACTACTAGATATTTATATCATTAGTTTAGGCTATGAGATTAGAGATTTTATGACATGTCTGAAAAATATTGATCTTCTGTTTAGTGTGATTTCATATAAGGATTCATATAAAATTTAGCATATGGATTTGTTAGATGAGTCAATTAGAAGGCTTTTTCCAAAATGGTTGGATATCATTCCTTTTATTAAAGGCCTGAGTAGAAAGAAGAAAAGGAAAAGAACATATCTGCCCATGCTTAAGTGTTTATGTGTAACTAACTAGTCTGCCTTAAGTTCTTTAAGTCTTTGGTCATTCCCCAGAGGACCAGAGTCTTTACAATCAGCTCTTGACTTCATAGGCTTTAGAACTACATCAGCTTTCTAGTAGATCCAAGCTGTAGATGGCCACTACAAGGATAATTTCACACTCTACAACTTGTACAATTATTTTATACTAATTGTCTTTGATATAGATACTAAGTCTATTTTTAGGACATTTATGAAATATCTATATCTGCATAATTCTTCCATCTGGCTATCTACTTATGAATCTAGCATATGTTTAATATTTTGCTTTTATTTCTGGAAGTAACACGGGTAATCCATAATCATGTATTATTTTTTAATGTATTGCCTGACCTCTGGGGTGTGTGAACACCACTGTGGCAGAGAAATGGGAGGCACTCACTAACCTACAAATGTAGCCTATGATAAGGGCCCAGACGGGTGAGAGATGAGACAGGCTGGGGCCCAAGTTGACATTCCCTAATTCCTGGATTCCCAGATACCTCTGGGAAGCACTGAAGTTGGGAAAAGACTGGCATGTTGGGCAGCAATCAGCCTGTGACTAGAGAGAAGGGGAACTCCAACTTAGCTCAGGGGTGAGTGACCATGTCTGGGAGGCAGAGGGGCCCTCTGTGAGAGACTTAGGAGGTACAGCTCTGTATGACAAGGCTTTCCCCCATGGCAGTTCTTGATGAGAGAGATAGGCCTTACTTGTCCAAACTATTTATTGATAATGAAAAATGAATGCATTCAACTTACTCAGCATGGACCAGAGATTAAATATCTTTTGCAGGAAGGAATCTCTGGGAAGGGGATTTTTTTTTTGTCAAAACCCTCAGGCTTAGCAAATCTAGATAACTCATTGCATGAAGAACTCTGTGCTACTTGACTAGTTGTCATAATACTCATGTAGGGTGTCATGGATGGTCACATGCTTCAGAAATGGAGCCAAGTCTGGAGTAGATGAAATCCCTATCATTCTCAGATAGGAGAATTTACTAAGGTTTTGGAATCCACTCAACGTTCCTGGTTTTTATCTGTTGTCACGGTTCCACTTCTTCCACCATGTATGTTTTCTTGCTTAGGCATGGATGTGTTTAGTTATCTGTTGATATTATACTGACTTTAGTTAACATTTTTTAGTTAATACAGATATTGAACATCTTTACATAGGTTTAAAATGTATTTAACATGTTTAAATATATATAAATATAAATTTTAATTCTATAATATTTATTTACCATTGACTTCTCCGTGTACAACTTTTTGTTGAAACCAGAAATAGCATAGGTGGTATCTTGAGATATTCTGTGCTTGTTTACTGAATCTGATAGTGGTCTGTTATGATGATCAAAATTATCTATATTTTATGAAACTGAACACAATAGCCTTTTTAAATAAAAATACTGTTTCAGTGCCTGTCATGGTGACAAACACCATTAGTCTCAGCAATGAGGAGGGAGAGGCCAGCAGATCTATGTGAGTTTGAGAACACCCTGAACTACAAAGTGGGTTTTAGGGCAGCCAAGTATGTTATTAAAACAATCTGCCACAAACAAACAAACAAACAAACAAAAATGATGTGTTTTCTATGTCCTACTTAGTAAACATTACTTGCATCAAATTTATAAAGAAGGATATTTTCTACAGGAAAAAAAAAATACCATTTCCCTTCCAAAATAGATTTATGATGAAAGTTAAATTAATTTACACTTATCATGAAGTAAATAATCAGTCTTTTCTTTTTCCCAACTGACTATCTAATGGACCCAGAACTATTTATTAGGAATCCTGCTTTTATATCTAATGAGTTTGTTCTTCATTTAGAATAAGTAAGATTATATATAAATTGGCTTCATATCTATTGTTTTCCATTTGTTAATTTATTTGGATTCTAGTAGAATGCTATTTCTATGAGCAGATCTTTCTAATAATTATTATTGAAAGAGTAATTACATTTCTTCAAAGTTTTTCTCTTCTAATTGACTTGAATGAGGTCAGTGCATTGGCTCTATAGATTTTAGGATGAGCTATTAGTTAACACATGCATACATCTTCAAGTACATTCTTATTTTAAAATATCATTACAAATACAAATGAAGCTAAGCATGTTCCCAGTAATTTAATATTGTTCTTTTGAAAATCGCTCAGCAGCTTTACGGTATTATAATGTTTTATTCTGATCAATTATTCACAGCACATTGCAAAACTTTTCCCTGTTTCTTTTTTTTTCAGTACAAATTTCTTTTAATTTATTGCATCATTCTTCCAAGTATATTTTAAGATAATATATTGCTTTCATGTTTAACCATGTTAATTAATATTTTATATCATTTAATGTGTTATATATTATAAGATATAGAATTCTATATAATTATTATTGTGTAGATATCTATATAAATCTATATTATATTACCTATATAGATATATTATCTATATTATGTATACAAATTTACACATATCTATATGTAACTATGTTATGTAGATTCTATATATAATATAGGTATGCTAACCATATATTTTCTGTATTTTTTTATAGCATATATGGATCTATCTGTATAATACAGATAATTTATCTATATAATATATAATGTCTATATTATGTAGATATATAATTCTTATTTAGTATTGAGAAAATGGAATTCATAGTTGTGTTTTGTGACTCTTGTGTATTTTATATATTTAATGTTTTATGAAATGAAAGTATTCTATATGGCACAGAAACTCATATTTGTCCTCAGTATACTTGTCCTGTGTTGGCCTTCCAGGAAAGTTCCATCATACTCACTTGGAATTAATAGGTTTTGTGGGACTACAAAAGGGTATCCTGGTTCTTGGCTGGGCATGGGCCTAGAACCCCGAGACTCCAAGGGAGAAACGGCAGGAGTTCGGCCACGCCTCCAGAACTCAGGGTCCTGAAAAGCAGTCTAATCTCCATGGACCTACATTGTTCAGTCACGTAGGCCATTACAGCCCCTCCCAAAGTGCACAGGTAGAGGGTGTAGACTACAGGCCTCAGGCCTTAGAGATTTACATACTAATGAAGGTCAGAGGTGGAGCCAATTAAGCATTGCCCCCAGAAGCTCCCCCTTTCTCCCTCCCTACTTAACCCAGGTCTGCCCTGAGTTTGGGGGGTACATCCAGATTCATCCACCATCCGCCATGACAATAAATCCTTTTGGAACCATGGACTTCCTCGTATCATTGGGGCCTGTCAGGCCTGCCGCTGCCAAAGCCTCCAGCCACTGGAACCTGGGACCTTCCTCGGTATGTGACACAGGCTGCCTGGAGCCTCCAGGCAGCCTCCACCTCGCAGGTCCCGGGCTGATGCCGCCAGGTCCCGGGGCCTGCTGCGAGCCGCTGCCACGTGGGCCCGGGACTCCACCGCTGCGCCCAGTTTTTTCCCACAGGTTTAACATAGACATAACTATAATTTAATGGAATATAGTTATTTTAAACACAGTGGACAAATTGAACTGATTTAGTGAGACTTCTGAAATGAGCTTTATTTAAATACATAAAAGTTCATGTAATATACTTTAAGTGATGTAGTTTAATGTGTAATGAACATATTTGTATTATAAGACATTAAGGAAATTATAAAAATGCTTTTTTTTCTGCTTGGTTAACTTTAATCCATAGGAATTAAGTTAAATCTGTTGAAGGTTAGCAATAAAAATATGATTACATACAGTAGTTTAAATGTTATAACAACTATTTCAGGTTTTTTTTTTTTTTATATCTAATATTTCCTGAGAATTATTTGTGCTTACCTGTGGATCTCTCTGCTTTCATGGATCATTGACTGGTTCTATCCATGAGGAGGTGGGAGGAGAGATGGTGAACAGGGGATTCTGAAGCACTGTGAGTATGTATGGTGATTGACCATACAGGAACTGCTTAACTTTAGGCAGATTAACTTTACTTAGGGTGATTGAAGGCTTACAAAGTTTTGGGGGACTGAGGGTAAAGACATCCAGGATTGGCTCAGAGCTTATGCAACCTGGAATGCCTCATTAACATGGGGAAACATTTCAGAAATCTCATGTGATGGCTGAACAGGCCTTGTCAAGAGAGAGGAAATTGATGGTAAAAATTAATTGAAGCTATGTGACATCCCTCAAGTAGAGGCATCTGTGAGCACGAATTATACCCTAGACAAGGTCAAAGAAGAAGAAACTCTGGTAAGGAAAGGGAATCCTCCAATATGTGCCCAGAAGACTATCCTGTCAATGGTAGACTTTGATCTTAATTAGCTGTTTTTTCAGAAAACATATTTCATTTTATTATTTAATTCTTTAGTTTTTATAGGAGATATCTAAACTTGGATATAAATTAATGAAAATTCTGTTATTCTACCTGAACACAGTAAAAATAACTGTGGTGAGTCATTTAAATCAAGTATAACAAATTTTTTGCTTTGGTGACTTCATAGTTAAATTTATTGAGAAATCATTTCAAGACCAATATATTTATTTTATGATGAGAAACACTAATGGCATCTAAAAGAGTCCTTTTGGATGGAGTTTTATAGATAGAGTAAAGAAATATGCTAACTTCATTTGACATGCAATTTAATTTATTTAAATATGAATGTACAGAGAAAAATTGATCTGCTTCAAAAAGAAGCAAGAGACATAAAAAAGTCATTATATCACGGTGTCTAATGAATAATGAAACAGTTTCTAGAAGTGAAGTTTCCTTGTCTTGATTTAGGGAATTCAGGTTAAATCATCTAAGTCCATGTTTACTAGGAACTGGTGGTATAAATAGGGATTAGAGATTGTGGAAGACATTTCATAGTTCCTGTAAGTACGGTTAGATAATTAAGATATTAGTGGTTTCAGAAGTGTTACTGGTGTGGAGTATTTTCTCTTGCAACTTTGGTTTAGTTCACAGCCTCAAAGTCAATGATTTCATTTCTGCTGATCAATATTGGTTTGACTACATTTTCTTGAAAATGATGGTACTCTTTTGTATGAGTCTAAAACATTAATGCAATTTGCACAAAAAATTCTGCTTTCTTGTTTCTGGGAATCACTTTGAGGGAATTATGTAGTTTCATAGGCAGAATATTTTCTTATATTGAAAAGAATTAACTTTTGTTTTTCATTTATTTTAATGTAGCCTGGTTGTTAATTTGTAGCACATTGGTGGGAAAAGCCACAGCAGGGAGCTTCCGGCTCTTAGTGAGATATGTAAATCACAGTAATAATCTTTGTATTAAAAGTGATAAAATAAACTTACTGTGTCTAACTCCACAGTTCCTATTCTGAAAGAAAAACAAAACAAAAAAAATGAAACAAAGAAGTTCATGAATAAAACTGGTAATGTTTAAAAAATTCAGTAGACTTTCCCCATAGATTATATTCCTCTGGTTATTTTTTTAATTCTTCTATGGAAACAGAGGTAAAACTCAAAATAAGCTGATCCATTCCTGGCCTGATGTTTTATCATTAATGCAATCAATATCGTATGCTTATTATTGAATAATATACTAGCCATCTGGTTCTCTTTTATATAAAATAAAAGTGTATGCATTATGCGTGTTTGTAGATGCCTAAGTGTGGTTTTATTTTGTAGAGGTTGTCACTCTACATGAAACTCTCAAAACCCAGAGAAGAGATTCTGAAGTAAGGTTCTCCCTGTTTCTTTGAGATCCTTCTAAAATAAAGGACATAAGAAAAGGAAAGCAGGACACTTTAAATCATCATCTTCTTGTAGGGAATGATGAATTACTTTTTTGTGAGAACAGTGAAGCAAATAGGGAAGAAAGGGAACACAAAGGTAAACACTATTGCCCAGATGTGGCCACAGCTGGAGAAATATGCAGATATAGCCTATGGCCCAAGAAAGAGAGTCCGGTTGATGTCATGAAATACTTGTGCCTTAATGACTGTTTTTCTCATGTCCTATTCATAATGTTTTGGTGCCAGTAATAATAAGGGCAAGGGCAGTTAAAACTAATAATAAAGTAGTAGTGGGATGCTTTTTAGTATTTTTCCACTTAATTTTCAATTTTAGATTCTTCAAATTAATTATCTCAATTTACAGTAACAGGTAGAGATCTAAGAGAGGACGTACTGAATTTATAGCATGGGACAAATGATTTTCAAAGAAGACATTTATTTCAACCTAATTAATGTTTTCAAGCAAATGATCACATCCTGTAAAAGCCCAGTCCTGCTAATATTTCATATGTACTGTTTTTTCCAGTCAGTATTACAACCTAAATGCTCAAAAAGTTGGCATGCTAAAATGATTTCCAGGCCCAGTTTAACTTCTGCCACAATAATAGCTGTTCACATATCATCCAGTTGAAAGATAAAGGAGAAATAAAATAAAATAAAATAAAAATAAAATAAAAAGAAAGTCCAGAGTAAGTTTTCTGCCACTTAGTTTCAGAAAACACTATTTAAAAACTATTATTGTGCTTAGAAGTACTTTCTTCTTTTTTATGAGAAATCCAGCACAGCAAGAGGCAACTCTAGCCTGGTTGCATAGATAGTTGCTTATGAGTGTAGTCTGTTATGAATGGGTAAATGTGTGTTCTGATCAGTTGGCAACTATCATGCCAGTTGTTTATACAATATTTTGAATAACATCCCAGAGAGTATCCCAGAGAACACTTGGAAGTATTGGTGCTTCATACAAAAATCCAATTTTTAGAAACTTGTTTCAAGATGAGATAAAGTTGTTATATGGAACTAATGTGAATAGCAGCTGCTCTCTTTACTACTGCTCTCTAGAGAAATTATAGCTCCATCCTGCCCAGACTGCTAGGACAGCAGATTGACATGTTTATCAAGCTTGCTACATATATTACTAGCTTACAGTGCTCTAGTTTTATGTATTGAGCTAGACATTTTTTTCCAATTATTTTGCAAATCTCCTGGTTTTTCACACTGTACCAACGATTACATTTTAATAACCAACTAAGACTTATTTACATCAGTTTAGCAAAAGTAGTCTAAAGACATTGATCACAAAATCAATATTCCAAAAATGAACATCTACTCTAATGAATAGTTCCTTGTTGGTTGCTATGAATGCCTGAGAACCTAACATAGTCATATCATATCTCATAATCAACACTTCATAGCACTTTCTTACCCTCCTTCTAATATGCTCCTTGAGCTATGAGTTGGAGAATAGTTACAGATGCCCTATCTATGTCTTGGGCACTTAAATTTAATATTTAACTATTTGATTAACAATGTGTCATTCCTCACTATAATAAGATTGGGAATAGACACCAACACAGACCCATACATGCACACACCCACATCTACATAACCACACATCCATATTCCTACACACACAAATATTTAGAAAGCAGAGGTTGTTTTTTTTTTTTTTTTTTTTTGTCCCAATCATATAGAAAACTAAATCAATAGTCTCTTGTCTAGGGCTTGTAAATCCCCAAGCCACGTTACTTTGACCAGGTTTATATTAATTTCCTTCCATAGAGCAGGCCTTAAATTCAGTCAAGAAAAGTCTTGCAGTCTCTAGAAACAGTCCTGATACTATTTCTGATACAGAGGACTGAACTCCTGTATAATCCAGGTATACCACTTGATGGATTCAAAGTCATTAGATAGTTGAGATGCCCCCATATTTACTGTGGCACGGTTCATAACTCAAGCTATAGATGCACCCAAGATGTTGCTCATGAAGTTTAAAGAAATTGTATATTTATACAGAGCACAACAGGTCAAGTGAAATAAACCAGATTTAAAAAGAAAAGTAAAGATAATAACTAGGTTCTTCCTTTAGAATATATTTCTATGTGTAAAAAATGAACATGTAGGTTTAAAATAGTTTTATATCTTTTTAACATGTATGCTATGAGAAAAACTAAATTTTTTACAAGAAATGATTAGGCAATTATTTAGGGAAATGTTTTGTGAGATTGAGACTAATCAGAAAGTTTTGATTATAATAATCAGAAACTTGTCTCCATTGAAGGGAGTTTGAATCTCATATTAGCCTGGGGATACTAATTAAATTAATTGCAAGATGCCAGGCTACACTAATGTCAGGGAACACTTCTTAAAGTGGTTAAAATAAATGAGGCTTGGAAGGAAGTATATGTAGCCTGACTTTTCTTTGAGTTGATATTGTGGGATTATAGTTGATATTTGGCACTCTAGATGTGATATTACCAGCCCAAAGTTGGGCAATCTAAACTAAAAGTCATTCTTGTGCTTTGATAGACCATGTAAATTAGTGAAGTCTAGGGTTTTTGTTGTTGTTGTTATTGTTTATGTTTTTAAAGTACATATTTATAATATGCTTCATGCTTGTTGGGACTTTTTATCATGATTTTGCAAGTGGAAAGAAAACAATTTTGAACTGGTTTTTTAGTGGAGACCTAGGTAGCATTGGATTTCCCTAGGTGCTGATTTGTTTATCATTGAGCATGTGGTGCAAGGCTTCAGTGAGTATGATCATGCTTGGCTTCTGTCGGCAAGTATAAGAGAATATCATTAATAGTATCAGGTTGGCTCTCTCCTGGGATGGATCTTAAATTGGGCCAATCATTAGTTGTCCATTCCCTCATTTTTTGCTCCAATAAATCTTCAAAACACTATTTTAAAGCAATACTTTATTTTACATAAAGTTCTGTTTATTCAAGTTGAGGATTAATTCATATATCAATAAGATGAAGTATGTATATTTAACTTTATATAAAGTATTCAAATTTTAAATATATATTTCTTCTTCTTCCTTTATTATTATTCATTTAATTTGTGTACAATTTGCCTAGATGTGTGCTTGCATACTATATACATACATGATATCTGTAGATGTCAGAAGACAGAATAAAATGCCTGGCAATGAGAATTATAGACAGTTGTGAGCTACCAAGTGGGGGCTCATAATCAAAATCATAACATCTAGTAGAGCAGTAAGTATTAATCACCGAGACAACACACCAGCCCAAGTTTTACACCTTGGCTGAATGTTTAATACTTCACAATGTAGGGTATTTTAAACACTATTCAAAGGTAAATGAGTTTGCAATTATTGTTTCTGATAATGTCATATTGCATAAATTTACAGTCTGATATTTCCAGTACAGAACTTACTAAAAATTCAGCCCTAACCACAAGTCAAAAGTCATTTAACAATATTTTTTAAGAAACTTATCAGTAATTAAAATACCTGTTTTAAAGCTAATCACTCTAACACAACACAACCCTTAGATATTAATTTAATATTTACATGCTAGCAATCAATGTTATGAATACATTAAAAGCCTCACATCTGCATAATAAAACACTGATATTTCTATGAACACAGAAAACCTTGTGTGTACAGTACATGCACTGAAGCTAGTAATATACAGTCATCTCTAATCTTAGCTAAGGTGTGTCAGTCAGCATTATTTCTGCTGCACAGCATGCCCAGCTTCCAGTGTGTTGTAAGGTGTTGAAAACCCAGGCTGAAATAAAATCATTAGATGTAAAACATATGATGCCAATACTAGAAACAGCATAGATTCCTCACACATTTGATTTTGAGTTAATATTTGTTTATTGCCATTTTTGTTATCCAAAATCTACAGGATAGGAAGTGGTGGAATAAGAGAGTGGTGGTCAGAATATTCCACTGTGTCTTATATAAATAAATATTTACCTTCTAATGGACTTCCCTTTATTTATCATGTATATATATTATATATAAAATAGATTCTTCTCTCACAAAATACATCCCAACAACAGTTGCCCCTCCCTCTGTTTCTCCCAGCTACTTCCCACAATCCCTTTTCCCCAGATTCATTCTTTCTTCTTTTCCCTTCAGAAAAGAGCAGGCCTGCAAGAAACAACAAACATGACAAAAGAGGAAATAATAAGACAAGACAAAAACCCTCATATTTAGGCTGGACAAGGCAATGCAATAGGAAGACAAGATAGGCAAAAGCAAGGAAAAAAGGCAGAAATAAGTGAACTTCTTTATGCATATGAATAAATATATAAATATAACCTGATGAGTCTATTTAATGTTTTTGTGTGTGCATAGTTTGGCGGCAACTTGGTATTGGATAATTAATTAGGATAGTCATCCTATTGGGATCATTTTCCCTCCTCTCTCCATCATCAGTTGCTTGTAGCTCTTCATCTATGATGAACCATATTGGTTCTTCTCCATTTACATCGTACTCTCAACTGGTGCTAAATTTATTCAGTTCTTGTTTAAGGAGGATATTGTTGAAATTTCATGAATGTAGCTTCTTTTTCTTAGGTACACATCACAATCTGATATCTGGGTTCACTGGCCTTTTACAATCTATGTGCTAGATAATATTTGAATGTTCATTTCAGAGACAGACGAACTGACCTGCAAGCATTGTTATAATAAACACATGTCCTACAAAGCACACCCCTCCCTTTTCAAGAGGATTTTTCCTTTCAGAAGTAGGAATGTTTCCTAATTTTGGACTCTTGAAATTACTTGTGCATTCTAAGATGATCCTAAAGTAAAACCTTATGTACAGTGTTTAAAAATACAGTGAAGTAGTGTGCTTAAAAGAGAAGGAATTAATTACTACTGAAAGCAGTTACAGCTGTTTTGGAGCATGCATGGATATATTTTTCCAGATAAGCATAATTTTGTGGAAAGAAAGCAGAAGCAGATGGCACTGATGGAACAGAGGGATTTTGGGAGTCTAATATAATGACTCATTATTTTTATTTGTATCTTGCATTTCCTTGTTTTCTATTCTCTTTGCTTCTAATAGTATCAAGAACTTTGCTTGAAAATCATTCTTTTTAGTGCTTGTGTATTAGCCTGGTCCAACACACATCTCATTAAAAGTCATAACAGTTTCTAATATCATTATATTTCCAAAGAAACCAACTGGGTATATAAACTAGGAATTGATCTTCAGTAGAGACAACTAAAAAATAATATGAACAGTATTTTTATTTGCAAATATTCCAAGCAATACACCAAAAGAATAAAAACTACAAAATTCCATCCCTATTTCTAGTGTAGCTTTTAGTAAAGTCTTTTTGGTGTAGCCCTTGAATCTTCTAATACTCTTCTTTTACAGTAAACAGAAAGATAGCTCTCAGTTCATTAAACATGGAAGGAATATTATTATCAAATTAAATTAACATCTATGAGTTTCCTAAATTGATTTATAATCTATGCAATATAGATTTCCATGTAAAATTTTGAACATGTTCAAATTTCTAACATATACACTATTGAGTAAATAATGGTTATCTAAATATTAATCCAATACAGATAATATTTATCACGTACCAATTCAAAGCAAAATGATGCTAGTTGAGAAAATTCTAGAAATCAGTTTATGAAAAGACAAACACAGATGAATCATGAGGAGCTGTGGTAAGTAAATAAACTAGGAGAGTTCAAAATTTTTTTTTTTTTGTTTACAGTATTTTTTTTTTAAATTTTTATTTTCAGCAAATCATAAAAAATTTAAAAAGCATTCAAACAGAATAAAATGAAAAGAAACAACAAGCAAAATACCAAGGGTCAGATATACTTATACAAGAATTCTATAGAGCCTTCAAACAAGCAATACTTTTTGAGTTATGTTTAAAAAAATTCAGAACCACAATAAGCTCCTTCGCAAAGCAAATAATATTGAAATAGTGACATCAAGTGCAAACCCAACAAAAATATATAAATTATAGTCCAGTATCCCTCATGAATATACATACAAAAATTCTCAATGAAGTAGTTGCAAACTGAATACAAGAGATATGAAAAAATAATATTCCATGAGTAACTGAACAACTGTTTTTTTTTTTTAGAAGATCAACAGAGTAAACGAAACTGAACCCTTGGAGCTCTCAGAGACTGAATCACCAACCGTGGAGCATACCTAGTCTACACAGATCTACCTCCATGGGCTGAACCTAGGCCTCCCTGCACATATGTTGTAAATGTGCAGCTTGGTTTTCATGTAGGTCTCAAACATCTGGAGTGGGGGCTATCCCAAAACATGCAGCCTGTATATGGAGTACGGTCTTCAACAATTTTTATATAAGCTTATATCTGGGATGTTAAAAAATAAGAGCCATACTAAGAAAAATATTTGTGATAATTGCTGATGGAAATGTACAGTTATATATGAGTCATTGGTGATTGTCAACTTGCAATTATGCAGGGCAAGTCCATGGATCTAACACAGAAGAGGAGACCTAGAGTTCACAAAGTTGTGTTGTGTCAGTGGATGTTTTAGAGTGGATGTTAGCCACTGTTTTTAATTTGAGTTTATTTTAACTTATGGGTCTGTGTATGCCTGCTTAGGACTGTGTTCCTTGTGTGTGCTGGTGCGTGTGGAGATCAGAGGATAATATGTGAATCCCTGGAACTAAGATTTACACGCAGTTTTGAGATGCTAGGGAGGTGCTGGAACTCCATACCCTGGACCTTGCCCTAAAAAGTAGCAAGGGTTTTTAACACTACTCGGCCAACTCTTCAGTTCCAACGTTAGGCAGTCTTACCAGATTGGTTTTAAATCACTGCAGATAGAGATGGTGATTACTTGTATAGTACTGACGGCCCATAAATAATGCTCTGTGTATATGGAAATCCAAATGTCATGATACAATTGTGTACTGAAAATTTCTGCAATGTAAACAAGTGAAAACACATTCAATCTATTAAACAGTTACATGAATATTGTATTGAAACTTGGCTCAATCTTCTGCACCATCATTCTTCTGTCACTGTATATGTTCAGTATTATAAAGAAATCACATTTTAAGGATCTTAAACATCATTAGTTTTATTTATACTTGAACAAGTATCTGCACATTAAAGGATACTTTTCAGTACTAGTCATTTACAAAATATAAGAGCAGTTGGGTATTTTATCATTAGTTCATGCTGGTGCAGTATTTCTAAATGGCAACAGAGTGATATGTAGTTTTTTTCATAATAACGTTTGACCACAACTAGGGGATTTACCTGTCATATTAGAAACAAAGATATTTTGCTTAATACTTAATATAATTTGAAAAACACAAGACATATCCATCTGCTCTATTGTGTTTCATTGTAGAGATATATAAATGCATATTCATTATCTTCTCTAAAAATCATTTAATTCAGTACAGCTAACATTTGAATCACAATCTTGCTTTACTTCAGAGTCAGATTGTAAAGATATTGTTATCACTGCAATTGGTAAAGGTGCAATTATAATTGTGTCAGAAAGCTGCTGAGACGGTGCAGCAAATGAAGAGATGAAGTAAGTTCCAATATAATAAAATTGAGCTGCAAAGAGAAAGAAATGAGATGAATTTTCCATTGACTCCGATTTTATTTAATTATCAAAGAGTAAGCTACGATGTAAACTATTGAAAGGAGGATCAGAATTAAGTGATTAAATAGGATCTTCTCCTCATTAATACTAACTCTGGGATCCTGCATCTCATCCAGTCTGGAACTAGGCTACACACAATTTACAAACTAGCAAAAGAAATTTGTACTTCTCTTTTCTAAAGAATGTGGTTGGGAAGATAAAGTGTTTCTCAGCTTGTGGGTGTGACCCTGACCTTTTCACTGATTCAGCATTTTCACAGCCTTACATTATGACTCATAACAGCAGCCAAATTACACCTATGAAGTAGCAATGAAGATAATTTTATCATGGTGATCACCACAACATTAAAGGATTGCGGCATTAAGAAAACTAAGGACCCCTAGTCTAAGCAAAATAGTTGTAAATGTTCTGCTGGTGCAGTATAACCTCAGGAATCAACTGAAGCTCAGTTTGGAGACAGAAAGCTTGAAGGTTACCATCAAGGACTGTATGTAGGATCACAACTCACATGATAGTCTAGTGGTTAAAAATGTTTTCACAAGGTGAGCCAAGACTTTTTTTTTTGTAGTTTTTTTTTTTTCTATTAATTTATCTATTCACATTACACAGGGTCACAGGCCCACTTCTCTTCCCATTCCACCCTCACTCTCCACTTCCCATCACCTCCCTCCCCTCCCCTTCCTCTCTGAGAAGTGGAAGGTCCCCACTGGCTCTAACCAACCCTGGCCTGGCACATTAAGTCACTTCAAGACTTGGTAATCCTCTCACACTGAGGCTAGACAAGAACACCCAGTTGAAGAACAGGGTCCAAGACAGACAAGAGAGTCAAGTTAAGCCCCAGTCCAGTTGCAGATTGCAGCTAGCCTTCACACAGGTCCCCCAACAACGGGATTCTTATTGGAATTGTCGGTTCTGAAAGATAGTGTATCTGTCCAGAATACGCTCTTCCAGGAATGGAGCTGCCAAATGAAGTTTCCAAAAGTACATTAATTTTTTTTTATTTCACAATTGTATTTGATTTGTTCCTATAACCGAATGTTATTCATGTAAAACTAGTGACCTCACAATAGATCACTGCAACATGAATGTGGAAGGAGATATACATCATTCACAGCATCCAACAGGCCAAATATACAGATTTAAATTAGATTACTTCTAACCAAACCAGAAGCCTTTATGGAGAGTTATTTTCACTTTATCCTACATTATATTAAGAATGTGACAAAATGTGATAAACTTTATAATATTTAATATTCAAAAAAAGAAATAGATTATATTCTCCTTTGAAGAAGTTCTCTTGGACTTCTATTAGGAATAATGACTACTTTTGAAAAACATATCACTAAGGACAAAAGTTTCCATAGAGAATTATAGGGATATAACTATATAAATACACTGAATTGATTTGATCTAGTGACATTTAAGCACATAAATGATAATCAGGATACAGCTTTCCATATACTTGCTACTTCTGGTTTATAAGAAATACTGTCTCTCCTAC
Organism: Mastomys natalensis; assembly: GCA_021653895.1. NCBI lineage: Eukaryota > Metazoa > Chordata > Mammalia > Rodentia > Muridae > Mastomys > Mastomys natalensis. The sequence continues at coordinate 37,647 of JAJTUV010003562.1, forward strand.
ATATTTTATTGGTAAATTTTGTTTTTTTAAGTTTTATTGGTTTTATTTTGTTAGAGAATATAAATAACCTATCTGTGACATCAGCAAACATATTGATTTTTGTGCCACTGCCTTATTGTAGGATATTGATACTGAATATTTTTAATAAAAAAATTTCAGTGTATTCCTTGGCATTTTCATTTAAGTTTACTGTCAAAACTAATGGCCTTTTAAACATCTTTGCTCTTAATCTTTCTTTTTCTGTTATGTTCTGAATGTCTATAACAAAACTCTAACAAATAACCTTAAAAATAATGATAAGGGTATTGAAAAGTTTGACAAGTTGTCTCAGTATGTAAAAGCTATTTGCCACCAACCCTGAGAACCAGAGTCTGATCCCTGGATGAGAGGAAGAGAGAGAATCAATTACCACTGCATGAGACTATGGCAGATATGTGCACACATAGACAGACAAATGACCCAAATAAATACATTTAAGAAATGTTTTAAAGAGATATCCACTTATTGTTGCTAATAATGAAAATGTATTATAAATTTTATTTGAAACTCAAGTTGCTTTTCTTTTCTTTTTGTTTTGTAATGTATAACTTTAAACATGGCACCTCGAAAATGTTTGTTAAATACTCTAAAACTGTCTGCATCTTCAGCATCAATTTTAATTTAAATGAAACTATTCTCTATAAATTTTTGTTTAACTATATTTGAGCTGTAGGCTATGTTGTAACTTGTCCATGTTTGATGAAAAATTATTTTATTTAATTTATCGGCATTGTAAGTTATTTCCATAACTTGTGGGTTATATTAAATTTATTGACAAGAAATTTAAGAAGTTGCTTTATACTGAATGATTTTGTATCTTAATAATGGTTCTAATGCTGTGTCTTATTTTGGCTTCCAAAATCACGTGAGAATCTACAAGTCTAGATGATGAGGGTCCCTGTCCCCAGTTGGTTTTTGATTGACCAATAAAGAGCCAATAGCCAATAATTGGGCAGAGGACATAGTGGGGACTTCTAGGATTCCAGAGCAAGGGAAACAGAGGAAGAGAAAGGCAGAATCGCCATGAAGGGGACACAGAGAGATCAGACTTAGAGGCCAGCAGACATGTAAGAATACTGGAAAATGACACCAGGGGTCATTCCCCCAATTGGGTCTGAGATATTAAAGATAAAATATACACTTAGCAAGTATTAATTCAGAATTATTGGTAGGGAATGAGTAATGGCCATGGGGAGGTTTGGAATTGCCCAACCATTGAGCTAGTTAAGGCTATTAAATATAAATGCTGCATGTGTATTTCTTTCTTTCATGCATGTAGCCAGAGATCTTGGGTGAGTGCAGAGCCGAACTCACATGCATTGGGAGCTTAGAGCAGGCTAACAATTCACCACTACACTAATTATAATTATAATTATAATTATATTATTGAATATAATCAGGAAAATAATTGCTACTCATGTTTCTAAGTTTGTGCTAAGTATTATATGCTACATATCAAACTTTGGCACTTTTATTTCTTTGGTTCCTTATCTGATGGACTCAAACATTCAAAAAAAGAAAATGAAAAAGAAAAAGGAAAAAAAGGCTAGCTAATTCACTCTGTGAGAGAAAGTAATTATCAGTAAAGACATTTTTATGTTTCTCATAATTTCTCTGCCATTGACTTTTTTGACATCTCTACACTGTGAAAATAATCTATTTACGTAATGTACTGTCTAATTTATTGATGATTTTATATAAAGTTCTCATGGATACAAACATATACAGTTAATTTTATTTGTGGATATTATTGTTTTTCTTCATTAGGTTGACAGACTTTTTCTGACTTGTCAGTCTGTGTGGTTTTGGTTATGAAGGTTTATTTTGGAGAGAGGGCGTTTTACCTTTATAATGTTATCACCATATGAATGAAGCAATGTCCTAAGTCATGTGATGCTTTGATTACCTTTCATATTCCCAAGTGACTGTCAATATTTTCTTATCGGGGTGGTCGAAATTGGTAAAAATAATCTATTTAAGCAAATTACCCAAAACTTCTTATACATACAAAAATATTTTACCACTCTCAGTATGAACTTTGGCTAAGTTTCACTGAGGCAAAATATCAAGGTACTGTATGGGTGGAGTTCTTTCTCTAGTACATTAGGAGATGCTCTGTATCCTTGTTTTGCTCAGAACCCAGCCCCTCATTTCTTACCATATGATTCCCTCTACCATCTTCTTAATCATTACTTGTCAATCAAGTCCTCAAATGGTGTCACTTGAACTTTCTTCTACCTAATTTCCCAGATTGAAGGAGCTCATATCTATTACATCAGAACACTTAGATATTTCAAATTAATCAAGTTCTTAGCTTAGTAGCTCCGCCAAGTTCCTCTGCCTAGACTGTAACATCTTCAGAAGGCCAGAATGGAGTCGGAACAACTCTCATCCACCAGGGCTTCTGCATTGTATCTGCTCACTATTCTTTTGTTAATTACCTTTAGACTCAAATTAAATTGAACATCTCATAAATAAATTAATGTACATGAATCTGGTCCTTATCTATGCTTTATTTTATTTAATCTTTGTCAATTTTATCTTTTAATTGGTTTCTAAGCATGTTCCAAACAGTTGCTTAGTTTGCCATGGCTGGCCAGGAATCCATCTACATAAATTATTGCATTTGGACACAATTTGTATTAAATTATAAATATTTCCTATGTTAACACAGATTGTGTTGACAGAATTTGTTTGCCTGAGTTGACCATCAGTTTAATCAAACTAATTACTTTATTAGCTCAGTAAACAGGCGTATATTTGGAAAATATTTTATGATGCCATTTAACTTAAAGTAATAAAACTATGTAGGGCATTGGAGTATAAAAAATAACAATTAATTATGTGTGTTCTTGAGAAAAATTGTACCTATCACTTCTTTTGTGAGTTTCATTTACATTGGTAGTTTACCAAAAACTATTAAAACAAAACAAATCTATGAACTAGTAATTTCTTTTCTTTCCTTCCACTGTCTGTCTTCTATCATTCTCTCTTTCCTTCTGAAGATTATTTTTTATTTAAGGAAAATATAAGATTTGTATAGATGTAATGCTAAACAAAACTTAATGGAATTCTTAGAAAAATTTTATGGTATGTTTCCATGATGACAAAATGATTCTGAAAAATCTATGATTTTTGTTTTTCATTTGTTTATATGTTTACTAAAACAATATTTTCAGCTAAGTTATGGTTGCATGCACTTAAATTATCAGCATTCAGGAAATTCAAGAAAGAGGAAAACAAGTTTGATTCTACCCTTGGCTCTGTAATGAGACTGTACATCAGAAATGAAAGGAAAATAAATATTTACTATTAATCTCACAATCTCTGAGAAAAAGAATCTACTATTGAATACTGAATATGCCTTCCAATAAAGTTATAAGCATTCTCTCATTATCAGATTCTGATTCATCTTTCATTATTGTATATTTTATTTCTGAAAATAAATGATTCAGTATTATCACATTTTAAAAGTAATTTGTTTGAATATTTTTAAATCAGTTCTTGGAGAGTTTCATTCATGATCATTTCTACCTTCTCTTTTCTAATTCTTTCAAGATTCAAGCCATCTGTTCCCAATTCAGGTTCCTTTTATTTTTCTCTACTTCAGTGATTGAATCTGCACTACCCATAAACACAAAGCTTTTGGGCCCCTCACTGGAATTTGGTTAATAGACAAAGGGTTATACCTTTAATGAAAATATACTGTTCTTCTTCCCAAAGCCATCAACATTCAATAGCACCTCGGGCAGGGGTTGTGGCTCATGAATGCCTCCTCTCCAGATTTGAATACTAACTGGAATGATCTTTGGAAAGTCTTGTAACATAGTGTATGGACATAGAAATATAAATCATAGCCAATAGATGCACAGATAGTACATAGATAAGTAATTGGTATGTATTTATAGGAATACTAGTTTAAAGTATGTGAAACTTAAGTCTGTATTCTGTATAACATTGTGAAAGAAATAATGATCAGTCACATAATTACTAGTCGCTTTTCATAAGTTATAATACTGGTTTATACAAAGTCTTTAAATATGATTCTTGAAATCTTTCATTTTAGCTCTTCACCATCATTTTATTCTAAGTTGAAGAAACAGATACATACACTCTGTGATTCCATGTATAGAATATATGGATCACATGAATATATAGACAAAGAGCTAAAATCTGTGTGAAATAGAGGCTGAACAGTGAAGTGAATACAAGGAAATTGATTAATGGTCCTCTGACTTCATATTGCAAGTGACAATTCTGCATCAGTTTTACATGTTTTCAGTACCAGGTACCATCATGAACAGAGGATATTATGATAAAGATTTTTTTTTTTTTTTTGCAATTTGATTTTAAGAATACATGAGGAATTTGTAGGAAGTTTAGGTAACTTAAAATTTTACTTCTAATTCTCAGAAATGATATGATCTTCAAAGACTGGTCATATACGTCAATAACTTGTAATGCTGATATTAATATATATATTTTTTAAATAATAATAAAAACAACTTATAGGTCAGGAAAAATGGCTCAGTGGATAAGGACTTGCTTCACAAGCATGAGAACTTAAGTTTGGAACTCTAGCACCCACATAAAAGCCAAGCTTTGTGGAAGGCACCGTTAACCCTCAGTGTTGGGTAGCAGGTACATACTAGGGTATTCTCCAGAAAGCCTGGCTAGTGTATACCACTATAAGAAAACACAGAAGTTAAACTTCTGTCCTTCACACAAGTATGTACTGTTGAGTTGGATTTACTTGTACACACATATATATGCACACTGCATAGACCACACATGCATACATGCACAAAAAAACACTCACAGAGTTTACTTATTTAAAATAAACTGCAATAAAATTTTAAACCAAGATCCAACCCATTTTTATCCCAAAATCGAATCTTCTCTAAGATAATACATGACAGTTTTGGTTATGAAAGAAATAGAAGGTAGTGTAGTAATCTGAACCACTTACTAATATTAAGATGATAACTTTGTTTTGAAATCATGAGAGCTTTGAACACAGGCATTTGTTTCCTAAGGTTAGATTTTAGAAAATTAGCATAATTGGATGGATGATATCATTATAACTATATTCTCAGTGTATTATCTGCACTTAATATTGACATTGGCAACTTGCAGTCCAGAGAGTTGGTTAGAGGGATAGTCTCATTATATGGGAAGTGAGCAGAATGCAATAATACACTTATCATTCCCAAGTCCTTGAGGAAGATAATTGCATTAATGTAAATGCAATTAATGTAAAAACCTGCAGTCTTGGCATAGAAGTTAGATCAAGCAGCCTGCTTACTGACTGTAGGTATTCTATTAAGAATGCAGTTACATTGCTAGTGTTATAATAACAATAGAATATAATAATAATTAAATACTATTCATTTAAATCTGGCTTGTTTGTGAATCTAGTTTTGATAAACGGAATAGTAGCTCATATGAAGTAACTAGAGATTGCACATAAGTTGAATAATTTTGATTCAAGTTCTGAACTACTGGACTTCATATGGAGATATAATAGGCATTACAGAGAAGGCTAACAGAGACCTGACCAATCCATCATCTCACTATCCAATCAAGTACAATTTCAGTGGCTCTGGATGAAACTTACCCAGAGATCCAAACACCTAGCTTGGATCAATTCAAATAGTCAACCAAGCTTCAGGAGGTAAAAATATGCTTCTTCCTAATATTCCGTTTCAGATTGCTTCTTACTAAGAGTGAAAACTATAATGCTCTAACTTTATAACTCAATAAAACATTGGATCTCAATAAACATTTACAATAAACAATATACAATCAAATTGATAGGTACCATGTGTGCATTATATTAATAATATATTAATATATTATATATTTATATTATGTTATATTTAGTAATAATAAAATAATTATACATTTAAAGATAAATTATTAAGTAATATAATGTTAATATAGTATATTATATCATTAATATATTATATTTAATAAAAATATCTACAGAGTTTTTCATAGTAACTGTGATCCTTAAACTTATATTTTGTAGTCATTCAAAGTTTCTGAAATTAGTAATAGATTCCATAAGGAGATGTGGAGTTGGTGAAGGTAATGAGTATGAGGTTCTAACCAGTGTGACCAATGTCCTTTTATAAGATGAATCCAGGAACAATGAGTACACACATGTGAGACTATGTGAAGACTATGTAAAGTAAGGAGATGGACATCAGCAAGCTAAAAACAGAAGAGTTTTTTTTTTGAGAAACCAAACCTTCTACATCTTCATTGTTAACTTCCACGCCTTACTATTTATTTGCTTGCTCTACTCAGTCTCTACTTTTTTGTTGTTACTTTTGTTTGTCATTGAAAACTAGCTAAGATTGGATTATTTTTGGAAAATTATTTTTATACTGGTGCTTGATTTTATTCGTATTATATGCATTAAGCAAAATAAGAGGGTGACTCTATTAAAGTACATTCTGTACAAATGTGAAAACATCATAATGAAGCCATATTGAATTTTACTGCTGAACTTTTAACACTTCTTAAGAAGACAGAGCCAATATCTGTTTTAAATGTAAATATCCAACAGTAGCATATTTATAGTATTTTTCAGAACAAGATGATAACATGCATTTTATCTTTTTTTAACATTTTATAAATTTTTTATATATCAGTACTGTGTTTACATTGCTACTGCCCCTCCCTATTTCGATGATAACTTCTCCATATTCTGTACCTGAACACCTCAAAGGAGGGTATGGCTCCTACAATTATGAATACAATATATATAAGATGATTCTTCATTTCTTTGCAGCCATGTTTACAGCTTTCATCTAGGGGTAGAACCATGTATCATTTCATCTTCTAACCATACTCGCATGACCATTTTACAGGACATCTTTAGGCAATCATGTTGATGAGATTTTATTATTACAAAATATTTATTTTTAAATTCTGTGCTTGTTTTGTGTTTGTGCTCACAAGTACAGATAACTGTGAGAGTCAGAGGCTTCAAAGACTCCTGGAGCTGGAATTACAGGTGATTGTGAGCTTTCTAACAAAGATATTGATAACTGAACTTGAGTCCTCTTTAAGAGTTATATAAGGTCTTAACTTCTGAATCACCATGGCAGCCTCAATATTTGATTATTGTTTTTATTATTCTTATGCAAATGTGACATATTAGTATTGAATGCTATTTTCATAACTAGTCCATCAAAATACAACTAGACATAGAGATTTGGCATACAAGTGCATCATTTTAGTGATGACGAATGGTTCTTTACAACACAAGATAGCAAAGAACGCCTGTATGTGAGTGTGCTGAAGCATAGCATTAGTATATATGATCAATACTCCAAAATGTAAAGCAAATATTCAATAAAAATTTGATATTTTGCACAAAAATTAAAAGACAAGACACAGACGTACACAGGAGTACACACATGCAAGCGTACACGCACAAGCCCACATGAATGTGGCTTGCTGAATAAGTATAAGATGCAAAATGGAATGAGAATGTGCAAAGGAGGATAGTCAGCAGAAAACTGCTGAGAACAGACACTCTGTAATCCTTTGTTTACTTGTCTTACTTGACTCCATCTTAGCCTTTGTATATTCATACTATACTGTTACCACATTATATTTAGTTCTTGATCCATCATCTTTTATTATTTTGCTAATTTTTGTGGTAAAATATTATAATAATCTCCTTAATTTAATGATTACTAGAAATTGGTTTTATTTAGTTTCCAAACCTCCGTTCATGCTACATGTGATACATGTTTCATGATTAGGTCAAATAGATTATTCTGTTTCCTTAATTTGTAAATAGTACTCTATTTTACTCTTTGTGGTCTGCTAATTTCCTAGTTTTAGGGCCCTGGGTTTGCCCTGAGAAACAAACAAACAAACAATTGTGACTAAAGTAGATTGCAAATTTTTCAAAAACCTTCAAGGGAAAGATCATTTTGTTATCCAAATCAAACATTTCTCAAAATAAATGATTAATTAAAAAGTAGTAATAATTCATTTAATAATCTTTATTAATGATTTTGGAAAACATTGGATTGATTGCAAACTAAGTAATGAATATGCCTGAAACTCTTGCATTCATCAATAACTATGCTTGTTAAAGCTACATACTAAATAATTTTGTGTTTCATGTGCATCATTAAGTATAATTTGTTTTTAATAAGTTATAGCTTTATACAGTTAAGTGGTTCTATTTTGAACTTGAAACTTGCTGGCTGCTTGGTAACATTATTTTAATAATTCTCTCAAGGAATCAATTCCAAATTTCTATGAAAAAGTAAATGTTATTTTCACGTACTTAATCCAGGGAAGCAAATAGTCTAACTGCACATCTTCACCTCAATCCAGTCCTCCAAATCCATTCTCCAAGTCTCTTCTTCAGTTCTGAAGCAGACCACTTGTTGCAACCTTCCTCTTCCTCTCTGCCTTCTTATCCAACAGATCACGTAGACCTGCTTCATCCAACCTTCTTAGCTACTGCACATTGGTTTCTCTGAGCCTCTAACTCTAGAAGCCATTCCCTGGGAAACCCATGCTCCAGACAGGGAAGCAGTTATAAAACTGAAAATCCTCAATTTCCCCTCCAAATCCAATCCCCTAGTCTCATTCTCAGCTCCATAGCAGACCACTTGATGTGTAGCCTTTCCTCTCTTCCCTTCCACCAGAGAATCACAAAGATCTCCTTGAAAAAAATCTCTTTACCCCACTCATTGCTTTATACAGCACCAATTCCAAATATATTTCCTGTTTTCCTTCTTTCCTCCAAGTCCAACTCCCCATCCCCATCTTTATAGCAGACCATCTGTTGTGCTGTGACCTCTTTCTCCCTCTCACCCCATAACCAGGAGATCACTCTGATAGTTCCCTCTAAGTTTCCTCCTCACTGATCTTGTTTAATCAGTCCTGACTCTCTCAGGCTTTCTCTGCAACCTCCAAATAAAGACTTTCATAGAAGCAAGTAGGCAGGTTTGCTTCTTGGTATGCAAACTTCAGATCTTCATGCTCCTCTTCTCCTCCAAATACAATCCACAAGTGTCATTCCGAGGTCTGTAGCAGAACATCTGCTGTGGCTTCCCCTTACTCTATGCCACATTCCAAGGATATTAATAAGCATATTCTGCTATAATACAATGCTTTCCTTCCTTCTGTGATCCCCTTCAGCATCCACCTCCCCCACCCCAATGACTCCTAGTACATCTCCATTTTTAAGTGTCAGCTCCAAGAAAGAAATTTTATCTGGATTAAGAAGTAGCCACACATATCAGAAAGTGAGAAGAATTTTTTTGTTTGTTTGTTTGTTTGTTTGAGACAGGGTTTCTCTGTGTAGCCCTGGCCGTCCTGGAACTCACTCTGTAGACCAGGCTGGCCTCGAACTCAGAAATCTGCCTCTTTAATCCTCTGCTGGGATTAAAGGCATGTGCCACCACCGCCCGGCAAGTGATAAGAATTTTATCCTAGGCAATATATAACTATCACACTCTCCTAAAACCAAAGAAGGTGAAAGAAACCAAAGAACTAAATACCCACATTACAAAGACAAGAACATGTATTGCTCCAAACCCAGATGTCTAGACATGAGGATAAAAGCACAATTAATAATGGACACCACCACAATATGTCTCTCCTAGAGCCAAGCAACCCTACTGCAGCAGACCCTATGTATTGTAATCAGCTGAAGCACAATGCATGGTCTTAAATATCCTTGATGAATATGATTAGAAATCCTTAATAAAAACTGTGAAAACACTAGCAAAGAATATAGGAAACAATTTTAAAAGTTCAAGACCTGAAAGTGAAAGAAGTCCAAACTGAAAAAATATGAAAACAAAATTTTAGGAACTTTAACAGGAACTTCAGAGGCAAGCCAACAGAATACAAGAGATTGAAGAGAGAGTTCAGATATTGAAGACACACTAGAAGAAATTAATGACTCAGTGAAAAAAATCTTAAATCTAAAAAATGTCTGATATAAATCATCCAGGAAATCCAGGATACTATGAAAAGACCAAATCCAAAAATCACAGGAATAGAAAAAAGATTCAATTATAAGGCACACAGAATATATTCAAATTAATCATAGAAGATATTTTATTTACTTTGATTTCTATGAATTTAGAAGAAACATACACTACATCAAATGGACTGAATCAGAAAAAATCTCTTTGGCACAAATTAATGAAAACATTAAATATACAAAAGGAAGAAGGAATATTATAAGCTTCAAGGAAAAAACAAACCTAAGTAATAATGACAGACTATTAAAATAACACTTAGAAATGGAATTTTCAAAGAAAAAAGGGCCTGAATGGATGTACTACAGATTAAAATAGAGCACAAATGCCAGCCCCAACTACTATACCCAGCAAAACTTTCAATCATAGTAGATGATAAAATAAGAATTTTCATGATAAAACAAAATTCAAACAATACATATCTACAACATCAGACCAATGGATGGCACTAGAAGGAAAACCCCAATTTAAGGATATTGACCACAGCCAAGATGACACAAGAAATAAAATTCCTAGAAGAACAAATAAAAAAAAATATACACACACGCGTGCGCACACACACACACACACACACACACACACACACACACACCTACCACCACCATGACCTTCATGACCAGTGCCACTACCACCAGCAGCAGCAGCACTACCACCACCACTAGCAGCACTACCACTGGCATCACAACCACAACTCCCACCAAGACCACCCAAAACTCAACAAAATAAAGGTCAATAAATACAGCTCATTGATATCTCTCAATATTAAAAGTCTCAAATATCCAATAAAAGATGCAACCTAATAGAATGGATGAGAAAACACAATCTTTCAATATTCTGTACCCAAGAAATATCATAATGAGAAGTTTAGACATCACCTCAGGGTACAAAAATGTGGAAAATAATATCCCAAGGAAACTGAGATAAGAAGCAAGCTAATGTAAGCTTTTTGATATCTTACAAAATATATTTCAAACCAAATTTAATCAGAAGAAATATGGAAGGACACAACATACTGATCAAGGAGAAAAAAAATCCACAAATAGGACATTGTACTTATTGACATCTGTGCACCATACAAAAAGGATCCCAGGTTCATAATAGAAACATTGCAACAGCTTAAACTCCATATGACCATCACATACTGATTGGGGAAGATTTTTGTTATTGAAAATTGATTCTTTTCTCACGCAATACACCCTGACTATAGTTTCTCCTTCCTCTACTCCTCCCAGTTTTTTTTTCAGTACTTCTCCCCTCATAAATTACTTCCAATCTGTCTCTCATTAGAAAAGAAAAGGCATTTAGGAAGCAACAACCAAACAAGACAGCATAAAATATAATAAGATGAAGCAAGATTATCCAGACAAATGTTCAGACAAAAACTAAAGAAATGATGGAACTAACTACTGTTATAAACCAAACAGATATAAGAGATATTTACAGAATACATCTAAATACAAACAAATATAACTTCTTCTATGTACCTTATGGGGGTTTCCTAAAAATTGAATATATACTCACACAAAAAGCAAGTATCAACAGATACAAGAAGAACTTTTATGTAACTTATATATATTGAGTCCTATCTAGCCACCTCAGATTTTAACTGGATATTTTATAACAACAGAAGAATGTTACAACAGAAAACATAGAACGCTTTCAACGAAAAGTTCAACAACTCTTTACAAAATTAAAAGCAATGTGTCAAGAGAGAAATTAAAGAATTTCTAGAAGTGAATGAAAATGAGTACACACCATACCCTATCACATGGAACAAAAAGAAAACAGCTATACGAGGTATATAATACTAAGGGAGTGAAAAATAGTTTTTTGACATTTCATACTAGTAACTTAACACATCTGTTTCGTATTGTAAAAGAAAACACCTGTTTTTTTTCTAAAAGAAGAAAAAAAATTAAACTTGAAAAGTATAAATGGCTAAAAATAATCAAATTGAAGTCAGAAATCAATAAAAGAGAAACAAATAATATAAAAAAATCAATGAAACAACTAGCTGCCTCCTTTAAGAATGTCAATAAGATTGATAAAACTTTATCCAACTTAACTAATAACAGCAGAGAGAATATCCAAATGAACATAACTGGAAGTGTGAAATAAGACATAAGAACAGACATCAAAGAATCCAGAGTCATGAAGATATATTATATGTGGGACTGTGTAAGGGTATCTTGGCTCTTGCCTGGGGCATGGGCCTGGAACCCCGAGACTCCAAGGGAGAAATGGCAGGAGTTCAGCCATGTCCACAGAACCCAGGGTCCTGACAAACAGTCTAATCTCGTTGGACCTACATTGTTCAGTCATGTAGGCCATTACAGCCCCTCCCAAAGTGCACAGGTAGAGGGTGTGAGTATAGGAGTCAGGCTCTAGAGAGATTTACATACTAATGAAGGCCAGAGGGCGGAGCCAATTGAACCTTCCCCAGAACCTCCCCCCTTCTTCCTCCCTATTTAACTCAGGTCTGCCTTGAGTTTCAGGGTTGGGGGTACATTCAGATCTATCCACCACCTGCCATGAAAATAAACCCTTCTGGAACCAAGGACTTCCTCATATTATTGGGGCCTGCTGTCGCCAAAGCTTCCAGTCTTTGGAACCTTAGACTTTCTCTGGTATGTGGGACCCGCCGCCTGGAAGCCTCCAGGACTCCTCCACTGCAGCCCCTTTTCCCACAATTATAATAACATGTACTACTTTTTTCTTGATACATATCACCTGCCAAAGTTAAATTAAGATCAGATAAGTAATTTGTAAACCTACAAAGCTTTTGTAGTAGACAAAGTGATTAAAATTCTCCAAACAAAGAAAGCCAGATAATTTTATGTGAATAATTCTTTCAGACTGTTAAAGAAGAGTTAATATAAACAATTCTCAAATTACTACAGAAAAAGAAACAGAAGGATCACTTCACAATTCATTTTTATGAGGCCACAGCTACACTGATCCTCAAACCACATAGAGACTTAACAAAGAAAGAGAATTATAGACCAATTTCCTTTATGAACATAGATGTGAAATTCTTAATAAATTAATTGCAAATTTAATCCAAGAACACATCAAAA
>JAJTUV010003563.1:0-101236 GCA_021653895.1 Mastomys natalensis
GGCTCAGAAATTAAGAGCATTTGCTGCTCTTCCAGAGGACCTGGGTTTAGTTCCCAGCGCACATAGTGTGCTCTAACCATTATAAATTCCAGTTCAGGGGATCTTTTACCCTCTTCCAGTCTCTGCAGGCACTATACATGCTGCACAAATACACATGTAGGCAAAACACCCATACACATAAAATAAAAATAAAAATAAATAGATTTTCTCTGAGAGGTAGTAGCACATACCTTTAATCCAAACACTGGGGAGGCAGAAGCAGGCAGATCTCTATGAGTTCTAGGCCAGCCTGGTCTACAGAGTGAATTGCAGGATAGCCAAGGCTATATAGAGAAACCCTGTCTCAAATAAACAAAGTAATTAATTAATTAATTAATTAAGGCAAGCCAACAAATAAATAAAATTTCAAAACAAACAAATAAAGATATATATAAACCGGACACTTCTGCCACTTGCCCCTCACCACCTGAGGCAGTCAAGAGAGCTGACCCTGGGGTTACAAGAGCTGGTTAGCTGTCCCTACCCCTCACCAGCTTCAGCAGTTGGGAGAGTAGGTCCTGCACCTCAACAGGGCAACACATTGGAGCTGGTCCTGACAGTGAAAGGCAAGGGTAAGACACCCAAGGGCATGAGAGGGAAAACTGCCCAACTCTTCATCAGCTGCAGCATTTAGGAGAATGAGCACATATCTCAACTGGGCATCACAGTGAAACTTGCTCTGAGGTGTGGGTGCAGGTGAAACACCCCAGGGGTATAAAAGCAGGAGAGCAGATCCTGCCTACAGTTGATGACCTAGCCATTGAGTGACCTAGCCTGAGCAGTTCTGGAGAGCTCACCCTGGTGGTGTGAATATGGTAGAACCAGCAGGCTGATCAGCTCAATTACCATTCAGGCCCAGTTCCAGGGTTTGAGTTGGCCCACCCCAAAATCTACATCATCTGTGAACTGCTGAAGCACTTGCAATGACCAGTTTGCAGATCCAAAGCTGCAAGATCTCAATGACACAGGACAACAGCAAGATAACTGGGAGGAGTCCCTGTGAAAATCTAATATTGATAGTGTCACAGAAGCCTTGAACCAGACCAATAACTCATTGCAATGAACATTTGCAAGTGAAGATGTGTAGGCAAAAGGTTATACTGTGGGGCACACTATAACACACCAGAGCTTCCACAATGAGATATTTTCTAAGCTTTGTTTTGTTCTGTTTTTTTTTTTTTTTTTCTTTTTGAGGGGGAAGTTGCAAGGGCAGAGGGTGGATACAAGAGGACAGGGAGATAAGTGGGAGTGAGGTGCATGATGTGAAATTTACAAAGAATCAGTAAGTTTAAAAAAAAAATCACACTTGAGAGACACTATCTCTGTGTCTTCCATCTGAGCTTAGCTAATAGGTACAGAGCTTAGCACTCTGCAGGCAAAGCTCAGAGGATCTGTTGCTCTCATACTGCTGTTGGAGTTGCAAAATAAGGCAAACTTAGGAGGAAACTGTCAATATCTGCAATATTCTCTATATGGCATAACAAACAACAGGGCTATGCATGCATGATATGAAAAGACATGCAGCTGTTCAGGTATCAAGTGACACATGGGGTCAGGGAAGAGGAGTGTGTAGACAATCTACACTTTGTATACAAAAGTGAGAGACAGGATGCATTTTTTTCCTTTTTATTTTATTTTATTTTATTTATTTATTTATTTATTTATTTTTACCCCCCCCCCCAGCTTTTTTTTTTTTTTTTTTTTTTTTTTTTTGTTTTTCGAGACAGCAGGATAGCAGGATGCATATTTATATGCTGTTATCTTTGCATAGAGAGACAGAATGGAGGATCAATGGGTAGATCACATCCAATCTTTGTTGGGGTCATTATGGGAACAAGACTCCTGGGAATGAATGAGGTACCTTGCTATCTGCCATCCATGCTGGCTTTCAGTTCATCATTCAAGGTAAATGAGAGGGATAAGAGTATTGTATTAGTTACTCTTCTGATTACTATGGCATAATACCTGAAAAAAAAAACCTTAAAGAATGAAGAGTTTATTTTGACGCAGTTTGTGAAAAGACCTGGTGATAAGGTATCTGATCACAATGAAGTAGAGTGATGCATGCTGGTGATCAACTCACTTTCTCTTTTCTTTCTTTCTTTCTTTCTTTCTTTCTTTCTTTCTTTCCTTCCTTCTTTCTTTCTTTCTTTCTTTCTTTCTTTTCTTTCTTTGTCCTTCCTTCCTTTCTTTCTTTTCCTTCCTTTTTTTTCCTTCCTTCCTTCCTTTCTTTCTTTCTTTCCTTTTTTAAATTTTTTATTCAATTTGGAACCTCTGCCCAAGGGATGGTGCTGCCCATATTAATAGCAGGTCTTTCCTCCTCAGTTAAACCTCATTGAAAACACCCTTACAGACACACCTAGAGCTGTCTACTACATGATTCTGGATTTCGTTGTTTTATTTGTTTTTGAGACAGGGTCTCTTGTAGCTCAGGCAGTTCCTTTACTTCTTTCTGCAGTCCTATGTTCTCTTCTGAACTTTACATTTATCTTGGAGAACCTCCAAGGACCTCTGAGACTGTGTTACACCTAGTTAACCCTCCTCAGGCCAGCACCAGCCTACACGAATTAGGTTCATGCAGAGACAGTTAAACCCCAGTGGCCACACAGCACAGGAATCTGAGGAACTGGTCCCTCTAGTTCTACTCTTCCAGCTTGGCCTCTCTGACGGTTAATGCTGTCAACTTGTCAGGATCTAGAGTCTAGATTCTAGACTCCCAAGATCAAGTCAGATAGGAAAACCCTCTTTGTGGGTATAGCACCATCCTATGGGCCAGAATCCCAGAATGAATAAAAGAAGGAACTAAGCAGAGTACCAGCTTTCATCTTTCCCTGCTTCCTGGCTGTAGATGCAGTGTGACCACTTCAAGCCCCTGCCACCATACTTTCTCTGCCATGATGGACTGCACCATCAAATTGTGAGTCAAAATAAACCCTTCCTTCCTTTAAAAAAAAATTATGGGCATTGGTGTTTTTGCCTGCATGCATGTTTATGTGAGGATGTCTGATTCCCTGGAACTAGAGCTACAGACAGTTGTAAGCTGCCATGTGGTTTAATGGGACTAGAACCTCAGTCCTTTGGAAGAGCATCTAATACTAACTGCTGAAACATCTCTCCAGCCCGACTTCTATAAGTAGCTTCTGTCAGGTATTTTACTGCAACAAGGAATATAACTAATACAGCCCAATATTTCAGACAAAGGGATCTTGTGTTCCACCATGGAACAGCATTCTGTGTCTTCATTGGCCACAAGAATATGACCTCTCTAGCCAGGTATGTTGATGTGTCTTATTTAATCTCAGCACTCAGGAGGCAGAGACAGGTGGCGCTTTGTGAGTTTGAGACCAGTATGGTCTATATAGTGAGTCCCATGATAGCTCTATGGCTACATAAAGACTCTTGTCTTGCCGGGCGGTGGTGGCGCACGCCTTTAATCCCAGCACTTGGAGGCAGAGGCAGGCGGATTTCTGAGTTCGAGGCCAGCCTGGTCTACAGAGTGAGTTCCAGGACAGCTCGAGCTACACAGAGAAACCCTGTCTCGAAAAAACCAAAAAAAAAAAAAAAAAAAAAAAAGACTCTTGTCTTCGGGCTGGAGAGATGGCTCAGTGGTTAAGAGCACTGGCTGTTCTTCCAGAGGTCCTGAGTTCAATTCCAGCAACCACATGGTGGCTCACAACCATCTGTAATAAGATCCCATGCCCTCTTCTGGTGTGTCTGAAGAGAACAACAGTGTACTCACATACATACAATAAATAAATCTTACAAAACTGTCTCAAAAACCAAAACAAAAACAAACAAAAAAGTGGCCTTTTTTAAAGATTTATTTATTGTATACAGTGTTATGCCTGCATAGCCCAGAGAAGACGCCAGATCTCATTACAGATGGTTGTGAGCATGCTGGGAATTGAACTCAGGACCTCTGGAAGAGCAGTCTGAGCCATCTCTCCAGCCCAAAAGTGGCTTTTTTTCCCTTACAGACCCTTATCCTCTTAGTCTTGACCCTAAGGACTTCCCAGACACTTGAGGTTGTTTCCAGGAAATAGATTGGTCCCCATGAAGACTAGGGATCAAACTTCAAGGATTCCCTTTTCCAGAAGATGTAGGACTAGAATGGTAACTCATATCTAGGTATGACCTACCTAGGTCAGAGTTCCTTGGGCCTCAGATCCATATGAATGTAGAGTTCAGGGAACTCAGGGGTGAAAGAGGAGACATGAAGCACTAATACATGGATGAGATAGCAGAGCGGGGACTCTTTCTCCACAGTGCCTTTTCTGATGGTTTCTCAAAGGACAGATTGGCTGAGGCACACTGTCCACCCCTAGCTGGACTCTGCCCTGAAGCTATAACACTGACCATGGAGACTAAGCAGGGTAGACATGGATGTGGCAAGTGAACAGTGACTTCACGGCCCTATAGTAGCCATGAGTGCTGGGACTGGGAAGAGAAGCTAGGAGAGGTTGCTTGGCCAAGACCCCATGGAAAAGGCATCTAAGAAAACACATGAGGACACCAGGACCTGGAAGGAGGCTTAAATAAGTATTCTCTTCCATTCCAGAGCCTTATCCAAGCCTAAGGATTTGTCCTCATTTTAAAGAACAGCATAGCCAGGCAGTGGTGGTGCCTGCCTTTAATACCAGAACTTGGAAGGCAAAGGTAGGTAGATTTGAGTTTAAGGCCAACCTGGTCTACAGAGTAAGTTCTAGGACAGCTATGGCTATGTCAAGAAAACTTGTCTCAAAAAATAAAATAAAATAAAATGAAATGAAATAAAATAAAATGAATGGGTGAAATGAAGAATCCTTTGGTGTGGTCTGTGGAAGAGGTTAACATAGGATCTTACTCCATAGCTCAGGATGGCGTGGAACTTGCTGTGCAACCCAGGTTAATCTCAAACTCATGATCTTCTTACTTCTACCTCCCAAGTGCTAGGATTATAGGTATGTACCACATACCTGGTAAAATGACCAAAATATTCTATAAATTTTATTTAAATGTTTTACAGCTGAAGAGATAGCTCAGTTGATAAACTTGTTTGCCTTGAAAACATGAGATTATGACTTTAATCCTCAGAATCCATATTTTTTAAAAGAATTATTTATTATTTATTTAGTGAGAATAGTGTTGCTGTCTTCAGACACACCAGAAGAGGACATCAGATCCCATTACAGATGGTTGTGAGCCACCATGTGGTTGATGAGAATTGAACTCAGGACCTCTGGAAGAATAGTCAGTGCTCTTAACCACTGAGCCATCTCCCAGTCCCAGAATCCATATTTTTTAAAGCCCAACATTGACAGTATACATGTGCAATTTTAACACTGGAGAGGTAGAGACAAGTGGCTCCATGGGCTCACCGACCTGGCAGCCTAGTGTACTTGGCAAGTTCCAGGCCAGCAAAAGATCCTGTATCAAATAACAAAAAAGTTGGACAACAGAAAGACAACCAGGGCCGGGCGGTGGTGGCGCACGCCTTTAATCCCAGCACTTGGGAGGCAGAAGCAGGCAGATTTCTGAGTTCGAGGCCAGCCTGGTCTACAGAGTGAGTTCCAGGATAGCCAGGACTACACAGAGAAACCCTGTCTCAAAAAAACAAAAACAAAACAAAACAAAACAAAACAGAATGACAACCAGGGTTGCCTTCTTGTTTTTACATGTCTCCTTCCAACATAAATATGCTTAAAAATAAAGCACAGGTTCTTATAATGCAGGCACTCCAGCTCCAACATGTGGACTTTTTTATTGTAAAAGGGAAAAGCAGTAATGACAACATCAGGTCAGGGAATAGCAACTACCATCCTCCCAGAGTCCTCTGGCATGGTCACCTGGAGCCCTGGAGACATGGGTGCACACTGGGGAGAGCCAAGGTCATGCCCACTTTTGGATGCTCACCGGATCTGGTGTGAGGAAAAGGGGACACATAGGACAAGGAATGAAAGCCAAGAAATAAAATAAGCAGCGTAGGCTAGCGTATCACTCTACTCCTACTCCCGCCGTGTGTGTGTGTGTGTGTGTGTGTGTGTGTGTGTGTGTGTGTGTATCATAGGAGTCTTGCTATGGAGGCTAGGTGTCTGGAACTTGTGCTCTTCTTGCCTCAGCCTTCCTAGTAGTGGGATTGCAGGTATATGCCACCATGTCATATTAGTTATCTCTAGTTTCCTAGCAAGATGATTGCTGGGCCACTGAGAGTCAGGACAACTCCTACTCTCTTGACTCTGAGTTGCCCAGTTCAGCAGCAGGACCACTAAGAAGTGTCTTCCCAGGATCTAACTTTCCTGCCTGCCTTCCCTGCCTCCTTACCGTGTACTTGTCCCATTTCTTCTCTGGGTCATAGGGCTCCCAGCGACTGGCAGGAAAAATATGCTTGTTCTTCTCATACCAGCTCCTCAGCACCACTTTGCCTGCATGTGACTAAAGAATGAAGGTTATGATTCAGGGTCATCTTATCTGACCTTGCCTTCCTGTGACTCCACCCCAAGATTAACCTCTCTGACAGGTTCAAGGCACCTTTGCCTGCCCAGTCCATGGCACTAACATACCTCATCCTTCTCCACAGTGGCATCACTGAGCAGTCGTACATCATCATGAACATCAAAGTTGAAGAGTGGCCCTGTAGAAGAGAAGCAGTAAGCTCAAGGTCATGCTATTACCCTTCCAATATGTTGGAGCAAGTTATAGGGTGAACTAAGCTAGAATCACTCACCACTTTTTCCTCGTGCCTTGGTAACGATGAAGTCATAGAAGCTGTGATGCTAGGAGCAGAGGATAAGAAAGACTAGCTTGATAATCTATCTGGAGTTCTATCACCCACTACTCTCCATACCCCTACCTTTAGGTACCACTGCGTCCACCAGCCCTGGAAGAGTGCACAGCAGTAGGGTGACTCTCCTATGAAACCACAGAATGCATGACCCAGGGTTGAAGGAACTCACGTGGGGGATGATTAAATCTTCCTTGATGTACATGAGCTGTTCCACCCCTGCTGACCTAAGAAAGAGAGAGCAGAGGATGAGCAACTGGAAGTCATCAGAGTTGGCACAAGGGGCCAGGAAGTGGTAGCCACAGTGCTTTAAGTTTAAGAGAAGCTGTGTGGTTTAATGAACCTGGGATGGGAGTCCCAGTGTCCTCCACTTCTGGACCATACCACCAAGGCAGGGCTCTCTCACCTAAGCTCTCTACAGCAGGAAGGTAAGAAAAAAGAGCATAGCTCTCCTCTTTGAGGAGTACAGTGCCCAGCATTATATCTTCCCAGCTATGAAGCAGTCAGCAGAGTTGTCTGACACCCTGGCTGGGAAGGCAGGCTCTTCACAGATGCACAGCACAGGCACACATAGTGCATACTGTGCTCACCTGAGCTCACTGAAGTCTTTCCGCAAGATCTCTAGTGCTTTCTGCAGGAACTGCTGCATCGTGTTGCCTTTCTTCATCTGCAGAAGCAGGTATATTTCAAGTTGAGAAGGAAAAACAACAGCGCAAAGAAATATTCCCAAGAAAGCAGAGACTCACCCTGCTACCCCCCCCAGAGGTTTCCAAGTCTGAAAGACTGTCAGTTACTTTCCATTGAATTCAAGCCAAGGGAGGCTGTTTACTGCCTACCTTAACTGTGCGCCGGTGCCCAGAGCCATCCCAATAACTAAAGGTGATTTCAATCTCTTCACCTACAAAGAAGAGTTGTCTTAGCTAGGTAGTGGTGCACGCCTTTAATCTCAGCACTCCGGAGGCAGAGGCAAGCGGATCTCTAAATTAAAGGCCAACCTGGTGTACAGAGTGAGTTATAGGACAGCCACAGCTACACAGAGAAACCCTGTCTCAAAAAACAAAACAAAACGAGTTGCCTCTTGGACTCCAGTCCTGAGCTTAGAGTTTCCTTGGGGTATATAGGTACATACTTTGGGGTATTTGCAAGAAAACTGTTTGGGCCTTAGCCCTGTTCTCTCACTGTCCCAACACTGGACCACACATTGGGTCTCATGTAGCCAAGGCTGGCTTCAAACTAGCCATGTAGCTAAAGATGACCTTGAACTTCAGACCCTCTTGCCTCAAGTCTCCTGAGTGCTGGGTGACAGGCAAAGCCACCATATGTAGGTATTGCACTCACTCTTGATTTTTTCCTGCTTGGCTTCCCACTCCTGGCGTAGCTCTTCCCGAAGCCGATTCTCCTCCTCCTGAAACGAAATGGACAAAAGATGAGATTTAGGGCTGTTTTTAGGTGCATCATTAACCCATTCCTGTGCTAGAGTCTCCACCAAGTTCATGATCAACACCAAAGTCAGTACCAGGGCCAGGCAGTTTTTACCTCCCGGTCCCGATCAGGCAAGAAGCTTGTGTCCACATCAGGGTTCTTCCCCAATTTTTTCTTCTTTGTGGTGATCTCTAAAGCAAACAAGACAAAGAACATCTTATTTTTTAGAAAATGATTCTGTTGGCTTGTTTTTAGACATAATCACATTTATATAGCTCTGGCTGTCCTAGAACTCTCTATGTAGAGCAGGGTGGGCTCAAACTCACTGAGATCTGCCTGCCTCTGCCTCCTAAGTCCTAAATCAGTGTACCACCATGCCTGGATTGAAAATGATTTTTATCTCATGAACCTTTATTAAGTCTCTCAGGCTCTTGAGCTTGAAGAACTACTGACTTGTACAGTCATAGTGGCACATACCATTAATCTTTGAAAAATAGACCAAATGGATCTAAGTTTAAGCCTAGCTTGGTATACACAGTGAGCGCCAGACATGCCACAACCACAAAGAAACCCTTTCTTAAAAAGAAAGAAAACAAACAAAAAACAAACCTAACAACCTAGATAAATAATAAGCATGAACTAAAACAACAACAACAAAAATGCCAGGGGCCTGGGTGCCCAGGTCCTTGCTAAGACCCCAAAATGAAATCTCCAGATGGAAGGGGAAAACACACCAGGCTGTGCTTTTCAAAAGCTCTAGTGAACTAGATGATGTGGCACACACCTGTAATCCTAGCACTCAGAAGGCTGAGGTAAGAGCAGTGAAATTTGGAGGCCAGCCTAGGATATATAATAAGACTATCTGAAAAAAAAAAAAAAAAAAAAACAGTAATACACAACCTTTCCACTATCCTGTGCAATATAGAAAAGCGCCTAAGGTGGAGGCAGGATAACTATTAAGGCCATCTTGAGCTGCATGAGACCCTGTCTCAAAATAAATGAAGTAAACAAAACACTACTTGCCACATATAGCCCTGAGCACAACTAAATTTGTATGTAAATAAGGTGAATATGTAGCTAAATAAGGTGTAATGGTATTATTTCAGATACTGTTGGGTTAAATGTACTGCTAAAATTACAGTGGAAGAGAGCAGTATAGCAATTACCCCGTGCTGTAGGGAAAGCAGCAATTTTGAGTGTCCTAAGCCTATACTGACCCTGTGGCCTATCAAGGCACAGAACAGATGTGCATACACAGGGCTGTACTTTGGAGACACAGGATTTCAGCAGGTGTAGATCAAATTCACCAATCACAATTAATCAATGCCCAGTGGCTGCTTGTGGTGAGTAGTTACCATATTCATAGACATTCCCATTATTCAGAAAGTTTTAGCAGGCAAGGCTAGTCCAGATTATATTCTCCCCACCTCAGTTTATCCTATGTGCTGTAAATAACAGCTACTGGATCCTTTTAGACCAGGCACTAGTAGTACTCTGATAACTTCTCACACTAGTGGCTCCTATACAGGGGCTATTGCCCTAGCTCTGACTCAGTCTCCTGGTGACTGAGGCTAAAGAAAAAATAAACGAGTGTGCTTCTTCCTTTGCTGGTCCAAATGTCAGTCCAAATGCCAGAACAGAGCTCTGGTGGGCAGTGCCCTCACCTTCCCTCTCCAGTTCCTCCTCATACATGGCCATCTCTTCCTCCTCTTCACCTCCCTCCTCTTCTTCCTCCAAGGTGAAGGACAGGCTAGAGATCTTCCGCTTGGCCTCCTTCTTGCGCTCCTTCTCTCGAAGCTTCTCTAGTTTCCTAACAAGGCATGGGTGGTCATCATGCCCCATGTTCCTGCCCTGAGGCCCCTTCCCTGACCCAGAACCACTGTGTGCCTAGCATGGGGTCCACTCAGCACAGACTGGATCTCCCCAGCACCCCAGAGGGATTCTATTTGCCCTAGTTACTTCAAGCTCAAGGGCAAGACTCTGATTATGACACATCAAGCATGGGACAGAAAGGAATGGGGACAATGCAGGCTGTTCAGGCACCCAGTAAAAAGAAAGGGCTCAGAAAGGACTCACCACCTTTACAGAGGAACAGAAAGAAAGATAAACCTGGAAAGTGAGAACCAGTGTGGAGCTCAATAGATACACACAACTGCTCCCAAAGCAGGAAATGGGTTCTCCCTATGGAATGGGAATGGGAACAGCCTGACCCACCCCAGGAGTTCCCAAGCACTAAGCTGCACTGTAAGGGGAGAGCTGCTGAGGATGGGGAACCCACAGCTGTAGCTCCTTTGAACTGCTCCCTTTTTGCCAGCTGCTTCTCTCGCTCCTTCACAAGTGCCTCCTGTTTGGCCTTCATGTCATTCAGGGTCACAAGACCTGTGAGGCAAGAAGACATGGTATGAAAGGCTAGTCACCCAGGGCCAGCAAAAGAGTGACCCCTGGATCTAGAAGAAGGTGGTACATATGTCCTGCTCACCAACAGTACTGGACTTGAGCTCTGCTTCCACAGCATCATAGTGTGCAGAAAACTTCTTGTCAATGTTAGATTTCATTATGTTCTCCTGCAGAGGAGGGACATATCAGTGAAGGCCATCTACCACTCCACTACGGAAGTGGCAGAGTGGCTGTAGGTCCTAGATCCTAGTCCTAGATTCATGCCTTGACATGCTATGACATGATCTTAGAAAGACACCCTCCTTTCCTTTTCTGGGTAGAAGGGTCCATGAAGCTGGGAGGGCTAAAGGAACCAAAGGAGGTCCTTTCCTTAGCATCCTTGAACTGCTCTGGCCTACTCTTCAGGTCTCCTGCTGGGGACCAGCACCCACCCCCTCAGTAGCCTGTGGCCACTACCCTACTCACCTTTGGTCTTTTTCCTACCCAGCCTTTAAGCTAAAGCTCCTGAGACCCAAGCCATAGGATTTCGGGAAGAGATAAACGAAAAAAAAAAAAAAAAGAGGGATCAAAATGTCCAGCCCCCGGAATTCTCCTCCTTTTTGGCCCAGGATACTATCAGCAGCTTTCCATAAGGCCACTGTTCTTCAGCCTGGCCCCATATTAATAAGTGCCCTGTAGGTACTCTGAAGGGACCTCCAAATGAGTAGCCAGCAGAGGCAAACTTCCAGCTGCCAATGAGGCAATGAGGTCAGAAATGGAGGACTAGGTGTCTATACAAGCATAGCTGACGGTTGATATTTGAAGAGTTTGGGGTTTGGCTTCTCATTTTCCCAGATAGGGCCTGCTTTCACCTGGAGAGCTAAGACCCTGCTCTTCTCAGGAGTGTTGCGCAAAGGATCAAGCTGAGGTCAGCTTGGTACTACACCCCTGAATCTAGTGACCACTCACTGAAGAAGCCCTGGGTGAAGCTCTAGTACTCTGGGATGCTAAAGGCTCTGTAATGAGTGAGACTCAGTGGCATACCCTGTGCCTCTCCACAGGAGGCAAGGTCTGGGAACATGAACTACGAAGTACGAAGCTCTGTACTCAGGAGGAGTGCCAGGGGTCTCACCCAACACCAATGTTACCAAGTCCCAATCTCTGACATGGACCAACACTGAGCCCATTTTACAGATTAGACTGTCTCGGCTGACTTCTGTTACCAGAGATGCTCAGCAAGTCTCGCCACCAACGCAGGGCCCGCCCTCCAGGCACTCATAGCCCTCTGTGGAGGCCCGCTGTGGAGGTCTCCCAGAGACAAAGTGGTAGGAGACCGCCAGGGGGCCCGCGCGGAGCTCAAGCTCTGAGGTGCCCCGGGCCCGCGCGGAGCTCAAGCTCTGAGGTGCCCCGGCCTGGCCCACACCTCTGCAATCCTCTGCTTCATCTGCTCCATTTGCTCACGCTGCTTCTCCCTCTTCTTCATTAGGTGCATGGCGCGTCCTGCCTCGCTTGCAGCGCCCTTGTACTGAGCCATGGTGGCGGCGGTTTCGGTGGTGGTGGTGACGGCGGCGGCGACGGCGGCGGCGGCGGTTTCACCGGCGGCGGCAGCGACGACAACGGCAACCTACTTTGGCTTGGAGAAGTCCCGGAGGCGACTGCGACGGCAGTGGCAGCGGCAATTTAGTCAGCTGATGCGTGACGTCAGCCACTAGGGAACGTGCGGACGCCAGCCCTGCCCTACGCCCGCGGCTCTGACACGTGATTGCACCTCGCCCCGCCCCACAGGAGGCCGAGTTTATCGGCCCTCTAAGCTAAATGCTATCTTTTTTTTTTTTTTTTTTTTGGTTTTCGAGACAGGGTTTCTCTGTGTAGCTTGGGCTGTCCTGGAACTCACTCTGTAGACCAGGGAACTCACTCTGTAGACCAGGCTGGCCTCGAACTCAGACATCCGCCTGCCTCTGCCTCCCAAGTGCTGGGATTAAAGGCGTGCGCCACCACCGCCCGGGACTAAATACTATCTTAAGCTAGACCTCCAATCCTCCTAACTTCCTTCTGTTGGTCCCAAGATTGAGCGCACCGCTCCCTGACTTGGCTGATGGAACTCTGAGCCATGTCTCCCAGTCAGGTGTGCCCCTTTCCGCGGAGTCTGTTTTTCCCCCTGCTTGGTCACACACTGACACTATTTGGTTGCTTGGATTTTTTTTTTTTTTTTTACTATCTCCAAGGCTAGCTAGGTCCGGGTCCCTTTGCTTTCTCTGGACTGAGACTCCTGATACCCTCTCTTAAAAATTTTTATGAGGCTGAAGAAATGGCTCAGACAATGATGGGTAGTGGATATTCTTCCAGAGGACCCAGAATCGATCCCCAGCACTCAAATAGCTCACAACCGACTGTAACTCCAGTTCCTGGAGATACTGGCCTCTGTAGGCAGCAGATATGCAAGTTGTGCACATCCATCTAGGCAAAACTGCCATACACATAAAAATTTGAAATGTATTTACATGTATTTGTGTGTGCTCAAACCACTGAACATGTGCAGAGGTCATATTGTGGAGTCAGTTTTCTCCTTCCACCTTTACATGAACTCCAAAGATCAAACTCAAGGTTACCTGGAAAATACCTTTACCCACTGAACCATCGAGCCTGTGCTATTCCGCTTCAGAGGATTAGTATAGCCTTGAACCCAAAAACTCCACATCTGCCTTCTGATTTAGAAACCACTGGTAAATGATGATCCCATCCAACAGTAGCTGACCTACTTCATCTGACTTGATCCTTGAGGATACAGTTCTAATTCCAGAAGCTAAATTGCCACAGTCCTGCAAAACAACCCAATCTTTAACAAAGAACCTAAAGATCCAGACTTAGGTTTCAATAGTTTTATTGGGAGGTTGTTTTCTGTGAAATACACTAGAGGTTGGGGAAGGGTTCACATTCACTTTGCAAGGTAAGGGTTTCCCACCACTAAAGGAAAAGGCATAGGGCAGGGCACACTGGGGTTTGGATCCATTTTCCTACCTCCTGCTTTGCTCACATTACTTTTTCTCAGTGAACATAACACAAAAGAAATTCAAAAAATCAAACTCCAGAGGGGGTCACACCTAAACCTTCTCCCACCTCAGGCTTTGCCAGCACTGGGAGAGGCCAGGGCAGCTCACTCTACAGCCCTAGGCTGCACAGAAAGACTGAGGGCTCAGACAGGTACTCCAAAGTTAATAAATTAGAATAAATTATGAGGAGGAGGAGGAATGCAATTTTGTGCTGGGAGGGTCCCTTCTCTCCAACACATAAGAGTTGGGGGAGGAGATGGGGTGTCTCCAAAGGCCACTACATTTGGGACTAAGAGCAGTGGGGATAGAGTCAGCTTTTCCTCCACTCCTTCCCAAACAGCAAAATTGGGGGGGTCGCGCGCGCGCGCGCACACACACACACACACACACAAGTCCTCTTTCCCTAGAACAATGACAGACCAAGAAAGACAATACTATCCAACTCCCATCTCCCAAAACATCACTAAGGTTAAGGATATAGTCAATGAATCAAATCAACAAGGTGGGTGATTGGAATGTGGTGGGGAAAGCAGAAGATGCTGGAAACAGGGATGCCCAGCCATACCATCTCCCCTGCCCTAGAGAAGGTCATGTAAGTTGGGGAGAGAGGAACAGGGGCTGGAGGTGGGGAGTCAGCAATCACTGATCAGCTTCTCCAAAGACATCATTCTGTTTGCGCTTCATATTCTCAAAATCAAAGGCAGAACCAGCCATGCGTTTGTAGATATCTTTGATGTCATTGCATGTTGTCTCAAAGTGTGTGGTAGCATCATAAGAACAGGAACAGAACACCTGTAAATAGGCAGAACCCCAGGGCTCATGGAAGTCAGGCAGAGGATCTTGGGTAGACAGCAAGAATGGGGGCTGACTGGGACAGCCTTTTTACCTGACTCTCTGAACCATCATCAATGGGCTCATATAAATCACTGATAGCCACAAACCTGAGGGGCAAATGGAAGAAAAGAGAGAAGAAGAGAAAAGTCTCATAATGGGCCTTGCCCATTCCTTGTCCCAGCCTCCCATCAAGTTTGGCTCAGCCCCTCACTTCTGGTCAATGGGTTCCAACAGCTCCAATGCAGGTTCAACCTCCTTTTCTGGTTCAGCAGTCTCTACGGTGGTGCTGGCAATTGCGATGTATTTGCCCTGTGCGGCCACGTTGTGTGCATAGGAGATCATGCACACATAGATGTCTGACCATAGGAAACCACTTGGTTAACATGTACCAGAGGAAATGGTCACACAAAAGTAGTTCCTAGGGACTAGACAGGAATCTGGCCCACAGGCCCCTGCCCCAACCCAAGATGTAAACTGCATCCAAACTGTCATTATCATGAAGAAGGTAAGAGCCCAGGCCATCCAATCCCCAGGTACATTCTGTAACAAAATGTCACAAGAAGCCCCAAAATTTCTTGTGAGAAGGAGGCATAACAGCCTGGCCTACCTGATTTCCTGTTGACCTGGTTCTGAGGGATGATAATTTGGCAGGAATTTGCATCATTGGTATTCTTGATGGGGTGGCTGAGGATACAGATGATGCGAATAACTTGACCAGCCTTTCGCACACGGTCTGGGATATAACTGGGGTCACAGATCAGCTGCTTGCAGCGGGCCACCTGTGAAGATACCAGAAAGTTTTGTACCTGTTGGATCACCCCTGGTCCTAGGTAGTGTTAAGCTGAGCCAAAAGTAAAGCCAAGGAGCTCTGAGCTGTCATCACTGTCCCTCCTGTATGTAGTACATAACGCTTGAAGCTTAGAGAGATCAGCCCTCACATACAGGGGTAGGTGACCCTACTGTTGAACACAATGATCACAAAAATGTTTTTTGTTTGTTTGGTTGGTTTTTGCTGTTGCTGGAGTTTTTATTTAAGACTGTTTGGCCCAAACTAGTCTCAAACTCAGGATCTTTTTCCAGCAGCCGCCTCAATTCTCATGCCCTACCACACCAGGCTGAAGGATGGTGGGGGGTGGGGGGGGCATGTTATCTCAGTTGGTAGAATGCTTGTCTATCATGCATATAGCCCTGGGTTAGATTCCTATCAATGCATAAACCAGGTATCTTGACACACACCTGTAATCCAGCATCAAGAAGGTGGAAGCACAAGGACTAAAAGTTCATCCTCAGCTACATACACTATTTGAGACCAGCCTAGGACAAACCCTTTTCCAAAAGAGTACTTTCAGGAATACAAAACATGTGACTTCTGAAGGGATACTTCTTGATTGATTTAGTTTCCATCTACCTTGGCCTTTCGCTGAGTACTGGGAATACAGTCGTATGCCACTACACCTGGCAGTTTGAAGAATATTTCTTGCCAACAGGAATAGCAGACTTTTATTGACCATCCAGTCCCTAGCTATAAGGTTCTCAGGGTTAAGCAGCAGCAAACTCACTAGTAATAAAGCTCCTTAAGAACATAGCCCTGAAAAGGACCAAATCTTACCCAAACCATGGTAATACAAATATACAGAGCAGGCTTACCTCTCCCTCAGATTTTACACCCACCACCTTGCCATTCTCCATGATGATGTCATCCACTGGTTTGTTCAGCATGTATGTTCCCCCATAGATGGCACTCAATCTGTAGTAAGGAAAATGATGGGAAAGTCTTCTCAGGAGAATAGGAACCAATTCTACTGTACTCTCCCCACCCACCAGTGGGCAAAAAAACTACAAAGGTAGACAGAGTTCAACTCCAACTGTTTCAGGTATCCCTCCCATAAATTTGGGCCCATCTTCACACATTCTTTCCTCTGTGGTGTTTCCATCTGTAATATTCTGTTCTGCAAAGGTCAATGGAAGGTAGCATGAAGGAGTAGCTCCATATAGAAATGGCCCAGGAGTCAAGAATAAAGAACTCTGTAAAAAAGCCAGCCCCAAGGAAGCCCAGGCTCAAGGTTCTGGGGTCCTAGACTTAGCCTTGGTACTATCAAGAGCTGGGGGAAACTATGTTTATGATTGAACTAGTCCTTTACTTTGTATTTCATCTACTTTTTAAATAAAAATTTTATACTTATTTATTCATATGTATGTGTTTTGTTTACATGTATTCTGTACACCACATGCGTGCCTAATGCTTGTGGAGGCCAGATGAAGGTTTGGGATTCCCTAAAACTGGAGTTATGGATGGTTGTGAACTACCATGTATGTTGGTGTTGGAACTGAACCTGGGTCCTAGGTATAAACAAATGCTCTTATCTGCTGAGCCATCTCTCTAGCCTGTACTCTGCATTTTAATGCCCTAGGGCTGTGCCCTCATTACCCAGGGATAGAATAATATACATGAAAATTCTATGGGGAAGTAAGAGATGCCACAAAAAATTGAAGGTAATTTCTATTCTTGGCCATAATACTAGCTGAAAAAGACAGATCCTCACCTGGCAAAACCCTGGGGCAGCTCACCCAGTCCATAGAGTGGGTATAAATATGGCTCTTGCCATACCGGGCCAGGGACTCACTGTACAACTTGATGCGGTTAATAGTCTCAAGACATGGCTGATCCAGGTAGCTGAGGAACAAGAGCCAGGGAAGATGCTTTGACAGCAGCACACTTGTTCACCCACAAAGACACCAGCCAGCCTTCCCACCACCCTTTGTGACCTGGCAAAGATGTGGGTCAAATGGAGAGGGATGGAAATGAAACAGGTGAGCCTGGAGCTGAGTACAAGAGACATGCAGGGTGGGCAGTAGGTACAATAGGCAGGTGTGGGGAGGGCAAGATGTGAGCCAGACAAGGGGCTCCCATCACCAGCCAGCTTTCCCTCACTCATCAGTGCGGTAGAGCGCCAAGGCATGGCCAGTGAAATCAATGACATCTTGACCCAGATCAAACTTCCGGTAAACATCACGCATGCTGGTGGTCTGGGGGTCAACACCCTCGAAGGTTTTGGGGTCATTCTCATCAAAGTTTGCCACAAACACCAAAAATTTTCGGAATCGTCGTTTTTCAAACATGCCCATAAGATCTGAAAAAGAAAGGTATTGAGAAGACCCTTTTCATTACTGGGACATAGAACTCCTCTTTTCACCAGAGCAGGCCAGGAAAGTTGGTGCACTGGCTCTGTCATGTAACACTGCCCCACCCTTACTTGGTCTCAATTTTCCTATTTGTGGGAAGAGGCCCTCCCAGCTCCACTTAGGGATACTATAGGGGGCAAGTAGGCCCTTTGACAAAAAGGAATCCTCTTCTGTGAAATTCCTTTCTGGCAAGTTGCCAGAGCAAGTAGCACTGTCCAATAAAGATACTAGAAAGCAAGGGGCCTCTAGGACTACATGGATCTAAGATTAGGTTCAGAAAAAGAGCCTTTTGTCTAACTGTCTTAAAAATAGTCTGTCCTCTCCAGTCCCATTATTCTTTGGTTAAGCAGACTGATACTCACTAGAAGCCAAGGCCTCAGTCTCAGTGGATGGCACTTTGTAGATCTTGCCCCCCTTATATACAAAGCTGCCCTCTACCACCTTGAAGTCCAGATAACGAGTCACTTCTGTATATAGTAGCATCTTTACCAGCTGACCTGTGTCCAGAGGAAGTAAAGGACATTGATGTGTTTTCCTTCAAAAACTCTCAGTAGTCTGACTGATCATATTCTGGAACTTGATCGCCCCAGCCCCCATCTTCCCACTCACCACCCCATGACCATATACAGCATCTTTTTAATCTCCCTCACCATTGGCCATGAGGAATTTGGGGATCAAGTCAACATTCCAGTCTCGGCCCGGCCCATTGATTCAGGGGCCCTTCCAGCAACTGAAAGCGCTTATATAGCTGTAAGCAGGACAGGAAAGAAAGAAAAATGTCAAGGACTAGCCCCCCCTTTCCCAGTCTCCTGCCCAGTACCCAAGAACTACTTCTACCCCTTACACTTATGTGGGAGACTAACAAGGGGGTCTGGGTCTAAGCCCAGGTCTAAGAAGAAGAAATCTTACCTCCTCCAGGGGTGTGATAGATGAGCTCTCACCCCCATAGTAGGGGTTTCGGTCCATGTGCAATACCTTCTTTCCATTCACAGACATGATGCCAGACAGGATGCACTCCTGGGGAAGGAGTGTCATTTGCAGCTATACCCCATCTACTGTCCAATTTGCATCTCTGATTTGTCCCTGCCTCATGCCCACCACAAATTTCATAATGCAAAGTTCTGGCTATTTCCAGTGCCTAAAACTGGGGAGGGGAATATGGCTTCATATGACGTTTCCTTTATAACCCTGCTAAGTAAACTACTAGAGCATTAAAGGAGGCTGGGGGTTGGGGGGGGTGGACAGAGCTTCCAGCAGGTTCCAGGTCTTCTAGCATCAACAAGCCAAGGGAAATATCTACCTGCTCCGAGTCCACCAAAAAAAAAAAAAAAAAAAAAAAAAAAAAGACAATGAGTCTACAGAAGAACCAATTCAAAGGACCTTTGAAAGAGAAGGCCAAGTCCTTGAAATCTCAGGCCACACCCTGCTCCTCCTTCAAAGGGCAGGAGCCCCTGACTCTCTTCTGGTCGTATGCTCTGGTCTAGACTCAGGGTTCAAACTAAAAAGATTTAGGGGCGGGGTGGGGGTGGGGGAGACCAACACCCTCACCAGTCACTGTCACTAACCCAAGGACAAAGGCTGAGGGATATATATTCACTCTGAGGTCTCTATGGGAAACCGAGTTGGGGTAGAGGAAACGTGGTCACTTCCCCCCACCACGCACACACACTCCTGCTGTTTCTGGAACATTTCATGAGTTCCCTATCCCATCTCAAAAGGCAGAAAGGCAGGAAGAGGGATCACCCTTGAAAAGCCCTCATACACATATCTTCATACTCCATGCCCTAGTGTGATCACAAGATGGTAAGGGATGCTAATTAAGGATTTGAGCAGGGAAGGGTGGGGGCTGGGTGCAACGGGTCCACTGTGTGTGTGTGTGTGTGTGTGTGTGTGTGTGTGTGTTTTCCACTTTAGTGACATAGATAGGGAAGATGAGGGGTCCGGGATTAAGATCTAGGGTGCGGGAAGGCTACAGGGCCGAAATGAGGCACTCTACGGAGAATTGGGAACTGGCATCAACTACTGGGGTGAGGTAGGGGTGGGCAATGAGGGTGGCTTTTACCAGGCTAAGCCAGGAACGCAATGATGGGGGAGGATGGGTCAGGGAAACCCGGACTCTGCATCACTGCGCGGGATGAGTTGGTTGTGGGGGGTGGGATGGCATGAGCAGGCTATGAGCGCCTGATGTGCACTTACGGTAAGACCTGTCCGCACAATCACATCGTATTCCTCGTCCATGGTCAGGCCTTGGAACCAGCGTCCGCTCTGCTTTCCTCCTCCTCCTTCACCCAGCCAGCCGCTACCACTGCCTCAATGTTGCTGTTGCCAGTACTCTGCTGCTGCTGCTGCTGCGGCACTGACTAAAGATGGCGTTAACGTCCGTCTTCCGATCCGTACGCGCGAGCTCAGAGGTCCTCTCTCTCTCCTCCGGCCCCGCCACCACCCAACCAAAGCCACCATTTCCTCGCTTGTTTTCTGGGAGGGGCTTCTAGCACCTGGGTCCCAGCACCAGGACGATGTCAGACTCTAACGCGGCTCTCAGTGAGCCCAGAGAAATACGGGTCGGGGCTGTCCGGAGGCCGGAGGCAGTGCTGCGTCCCTCTGAAAGATCCTTACGCGGGAGCTGCGCGCGCCCCGCCCCGCCCCGCGCGCTCCGTACCGCCCCTGGGAAAAAACAGCAAGGCATGGAGGCGTGTTGTGTTGTTGCAGCTGGCAATAGCGCTGAGAGCTACCATTGTCAGGATCTTCTCAAGGCCAGGAAAAGTAACAAGCCTCTACTCTGGCTTGTTAAGAGTATCATCAGCTTACTGAAGATCCTCCCACCCTTCCTCTCTCACCTCTTTCCTGAAAGGACTACATCTGAGCACTTCTTCCCTTCAGTCAAGAACAAATATACTGTCCAGTGCAGAAATGAGTGACACGAAGCCCAACACATGGCAACACGTCTTTATTTTATTAGGAAGGAAACAACAGAATACCCCTCCCACAAACACACACCTTCAGCCTCTTGACAGGCAATCCTCCTGGGAATAATCCAGAAACCCAGTGAGCACACTTTGTTCACCAGTCCTCATGGTGGTTTCTTCCTTCTCAGGCCAAAAGAAATAAACCCCAGTGTACCGCTCATTCTTAACACATCACACACACACACCCAAAGAAACCTGTAACAGCTAAGCTGTACAGTTAAGTAGCCTTTCCACACACTCTCAAATTCAAGGAACCTCAAGTTCATGTCTGTTGTTGGAAACTCCATAAAGCTTGGGGAGTGAGCATTTACTACACAAAAGCACTATAAACAGCAAGGGATAATAGCAGAGGGGCAAGAATAAATAAGGAGAAAGGGGAAAGGGGGGACCCTAGAATTAAAGTCCCTTCTCCTCTTGATGATGAAGCCTGGAAGATTTATCTAATATTTATGAAGAATACACTTTGTTGGTAGAGATGGGGAATAGCCCCAGGGAAGTCCCTCTCCAGATTAAAGAGGAAGCAAGACAGACTGAGAGTGGCGTATGTAGGGTTCATGCTATAGTAGGAAGAGGTCAAACCTTTCCATCCACTGTGTCACAAAATGGAAACATGACAACCTAGACACCAACAAACACTTCCTCAATCCCTCTTGGTATATGTCACACAATCTGGGTCAAAGTGATGGTGGGGCCCTTGTGGTCATCAAAGCGATCCATGGTCTTTAGGCTGAGTATCATGTGCAGACCATATGTGAATATGAAAAGCATGAAGAGGGTGGTGAGCAGCCCCATCCAGATGCCCGGAGAGAAGAAGCCAGCACAGTCGCTAGCATAGGAGAACTGTTCACCAGTCACATTGAAGGCCTGGATCTAGGAGACACATAGACATCGATCAGATGGGACCACAAGGTTCTACAGACAGTAAAGGCTAGGATTCTGGAACCAATGAATAGTCTATACCCTCAGAGACTGCACAAGGCTAGAACTCTTGGCTACATGCTCAAATATACTGAAATTCTCTGGGCCCTTCTTCCCTCCCCTTACTGCCACCAGCTTGGGGCACATCACCCTTTCAATACCTGGAAGTTATGAAGAGTCATCTGCCAGAGTGAGGGCACGTTGGTCACAAGGAGATTGCCTTTCTTGCTCAGACTGCTGATGTACTCACAGTGGAAAGAATAGATGCTAGGTCCTGTGACTTGGGAAACATTGAAATGGGCAACAGAGCCATTGCTGTGGATTTCAAGTTGTTCCATGGTAAACCAATATCGGGCAGATACTGGGTAGAAGCGACTAGCCAGAATGAACCTGGGAGGTGGGGGTTGCAGAGATGTCAGATGAACAGAATAGAGTGAAAACACACCAGCTCAGCCAAACTTCAGCCAACAGAACTTACTTGAATGTCACTGTTGCACCAAAGAGTGGCTCATAGGTCAGTGAAAGCCTATTGGACAAAGCAGAGGAATACTGTCAGGCTCTAGAAGGACCTTAAGAAGATCCTCATCAGGTTGGCTCCAACATAAGCTGCCCTAGGTCCATCCTTATAGCCACCTGCCAAAAGTGTCCCCATTTATCATATGGGAAAACTAAGGCTCCAGTCATAACCAAATCAGGAGCAGTTGGGGGGCAATTAGGTCTCACATTTCCAGCTTAGGATTTCTTTCTCTGGTTCTCCTGAGTCCCCTAGGCCTCCTTCTTGGGGTCATTCAGCTGCCTGCTGAGGTTTCAAAGGTAGGAGACCTAGAACTGCTTTTAACAGTTGGTCTAGTATTTGTCTACATGCAGTTCCAGGTGGGGTTGGGTTCAAAAAAGGGCCAGGGTCCCAAGGGATTGTGTGGTGGTAATAGCTCAGGACCCAACAACCAAGACCTAAAAAAAGCATGAGAAGGTCAAACTCCTAAGAGGCTCCCTCTCCAGTAACCTCCTAGCAACATCACCCTGGGATACTGTGATATCCATCTCCTTGGTGAACATACCACACAAAGGCCTTCTTCACCCAAACATATATATACCCAATCCCACATCCTTGTCCTGTACTGAGTTCACAGTGGCAGGAAGACCATAGGATAGCCCTTCTTTCTCTTCCTATAACCCTTACATGGCAAAGGAGTCATTCCAGAACGAGCCGGTCAAGTTAAGATTCTCTACACCAAAAGTGAGGGAGGTCAAGTCTTTCCATTCGTCTTTGTATGCCACAGAGAAGTTTTGTGCCCAAAACAGGATCCTTGGGGCAGTGTCATTGTAACTCACAGGAGGATGGATCGGTGATGCCACCTGAGTCTGAAGCAGCTGGCGACCTAGACCCCCAGCCACTGTGGCTACATCACGGGCCACCTGCAGAAACATCCAACAAGCCTTCTCTCAACAGCCCTAAAAACAAAACCTAATCCACCGGATTGGTATTCCTTCCCCACCAGGTACCCTGTATACCATCTGAAAGTCTCTAGCCCTGATATTCCATCTCCCTAAACTAATGATCACACCGCCCAAAATGACTCACAAGCAAGATGGAAAAAGACACCATGAATGGAGGAAGCAATCCTCTGTCCATTAATCCCCCAAACTGGAGGCTCCTGAGAGATCCTGTCTGTGACATACCCCTCCATATCCAGTCACATCCCACATTGCCTCATAGCCCCATGCCCCAGGGCCCCTGCTAGAAAAGTACATACTCTAGAAGGGCGGACTGCAGTAAGAGCTGCGGTATAAGGACATCTTCAGACTTGAGTGTGCTCAGTACCTGTCCGATGACCTCATCTGAAGAGTGACAAGAGAACAGAGAGCCAAGTCATAAGGTGACTTGCTTAAAGAAATACTACCTATTGTCTGCTTCAGAGACCTTACAGACTATGAGAATTCAGTGCTGTTAGTTTCCACTGAGGATCTCTAAAAAACAGCTATTTCTCCTACATACTCTGCCAGTCTCTCTGGGGACAAATGTGGCTCTCTGATGGTAAGCTAAACCTAAGTAAACAAAACATATAGTGATATAGAGAACTCCATATCTACCCAACTACCTTTCCATGCAGATGGATTGTCCTTTACCACAAAGATAAACCCTCCTAATTGCTTTGCACAATGTTACTGGTCTATTAAATACAGAGATTCATTAGACTTGTGCAAAAACTAGATTTTGTGGCTCTTGCACAGGGGGTCATAAGGCACTTGGACATCTCTGTCAGGTGGGGCTGGCTACAGAAGAACATGGCCAGGTAGCCAGCGTCTATATA
The DNA here is from genome assembly GCA_021653895.1 of Mastomys natalensis. NCBI lineage: Eukaryota > Metazoa > Chordata > Mammalia > Rodentia > Muridae > Mastomys > Mastomys natalensis. Next base: position 23,861 of record JAJTUV010003563.1, read on the forward strand.
CTTGCTCAGCTGTCAGCCACTCTGAGAAACGAGGGGCATTCTTGCAGTAAGAATAAACCAGTTCTATTTTCCTGGCCCAAGGGCAAAATGGGGACATAAATTTCCAGTAACACACTTACCGTTACCTGTGAGGACCTCCCTGGGCGCCATCAGACCGGAGCTATGGATAAAAAAGTGAGAGACCCACAGGTTGCTCTGCTCTCAAATCCAAACAGCTTGCCCAGAGCAGTTCTCTGAAACTCGCTACCTTTCTCTTAGCCCCTTCCAGCATCTCCCTTCCCACTAGCCCCACTTACTAAGCCTGTGGACTTCATCTACTACTCTGACAGTCATGTAGAGGCTCAGCTAAGCAACAGCTACCCCCACCTCCACACCTCTATTTGCTTCAGTACCCCTGCCTGGAATCCCATTCCCCTTTCCCCTCTTTGCAAGTATGTCCACAGTCCTATAAAGTGGGCATTGGTGATGGTAACAAAGTTTTCAGTAAGTAGGAACAATGTCTGTCTCATTTCTGGAGGCCCAATAGGCCTAACTCAGTGGTGGATACATATAAGTCACAACCTGACAGCAAGTCCATTCTGTCACTTCTTGGCCTACAAGGAACTTTCTATAAGAGTCTTAAGGTTGTGAACAGGGGAATATTGTCATCTTTGACTGAACTCTGCCACCAACAGAGCACAGGATATTACCCCTATCTGAGGTGCAAGGCTAGAGACTGGAGGCCATGCCACTTAGGCTGTACCTGGCTGTGTAGGGCAAACGGATGAGCAGCAGGGCAGGAAGGCTGGCATTGAGCTTTAGTTCCTTTAGAGTAGCTAGATCCACATGCAGGGGACTAGCCCCAAGCTTCTCCTGTAGGTAGGTGGTCAGAGTGCTGATTGCATACCAGTCCACAGCAGGAAGCACCAGTGAGGAGGGGCCAAGTCCAGGGCATTCTGATGGTAGGGAAGATTTGGAAGGCAAAGTGAGGCAGGGATCAGTGGACCTTATAATAACCCCTAAAAAACCTCACCTAGAAAGCCACACCCCATAGGGACTGGATCTCACAATGGGTCAGAAAATAAATGTCCCACATCTCCAGGCATTTGACAGTTATATCCCAAGCCCACTGCCCTCAAAGCCTCTGGTACTCTCTCTGGGAAAGAGCACAGAATGTATTGTCTTTCCTTTTGGCTGTGAACAGACCCTTACCTCCAGGTTAGAAAAGGCACTGTCCTGCTTATTTCCAAATACACCACCGTATGCTGTGAAATCCTCAATGCTTAGCTAAAAGGGAAGCAGAAGAGATGTCCTAGGAGGCTGGGCAAGGAACAAAGACCAAGGGCCAGGACACAGAGGGGGGATTTTCAGGGCTAACAGAAGAACAGACCATCAGGAATTGTGGTGGAGGTGAGTGGAAGGCTTACTCTTTTCTCCCCAGCACTCTGAGGGCATGAAGACAAGATATAGAAGGTGATCATAGGGTTGGAGATTTATGGACAGCTGGTTTGTGATAACCTACAAAACAAGGGTCAGGAAGCAAGAAGAGCTGGGGAGGAAAAGGGAAATTAGAGAAGAGGAAGAGGACAGCAAAGAACATTTACCATATGCCTCTTAAGACGGAAGTAGCCGGGCGGTGGTGGCACACGCCTTTAGTCCCAGCACTTGGGAGGCAGAGGCAGGCGGATTTCTGAGTTCGAGGCCAGCCTGGTCTACAGAGTGAGTTCCAGGACAGCCCGGGCTACACAGAGAAACCCTGTCTCGAAAAAAAAAAAAAAAAAAAAAAGACGGAAGTAGAAGTCAGAGGAAATGAACCTCTATACAGTCTGGGAGGATCCTTTTCAAAGGAAGAAAGAAGTCCTTGCCCCACCACTGTTGGTGGGAGTGAGGAGAGAGAAAGATATTGGAACATAATGGGGGAAGCAGATTTCTGAGCTCTCAGGACCTTGACAATGCCAATCTCATGCCCTTCTCTCTACAAAGTATTTTTACTTCACCTTCCCTCAACTCCAGCTAGCTTCCTCTGGCTTCTCCCAGTTAGGTGTGGAGGCAATCTTAACTAGCTTCCCTAAACTCACTGTGTTTAGTATACATAAACCCAGCCTCTTTTTTAAAAGATTTAATTATTTTATGTATGTGAATACACTGTAGCTGTCTTCAGACACACCAGAAGAGGACATCAGATCTCATTACAGATGGTTGTGAGCCACCATGTGGTTGCTGAATTGAACTCAGGACCTCTTGAAGAGCAGCTAGTGCTCTTAACTTCTGAGCTATGTCTTCAGACCCCAGCCTCCTTTCCTATGCTCCTCTCCTATATTCTGTGCTAAATATGCAAGGCTTTCCTACCTTTCTACCAACCTTTCCCTTGTGACATTTCCTCCATCTCTACATGATCTAGCAGATCACCTAATCTTTCCATAACATACTAGGCTCCAGTCACACAAGCAGCCCCTAGAACTCAATAAGAGCACTCCCTTGCCCAAGGCCTTTACACCTGCCGGTCTCCTGCCAGTAATACCCGGCTCCTCAAAAGTCACATGACTCCCTCCTACCAATAAGATGTTATTTCCAGAGACACTGCCTGATCTCATTGTTATCTAAAACAGTGTCCTTCCTTATTTTGTTGCCTTAGCCTTCTCTAGACTAAAAAGACTGGTATTATACCATGTGCTAACTTAGCTCTTAACCACTTGCCTTCACAAGAATGTCTACTTCCAAACACATAGCAAGTACTCCACCATTGTCAAAAAAAGAAAATGCCCTAAGATTGAGAGACTGTGGCTAGATGATCTATGTAGATTACTTCTCTCAGACTCCTGATATAGGTGGATAGCTTAATTTTGCACTTATAGAAAAGGATGGTTTACAAAGATTATTCCATGTGCCCAAAGGCTGAAAAGTGGTAGGACTAAGTTCTGGTCTGACCTGTTATTTACCACCTTCTGAAAGGACTATCAACCAGCACTATTACTACCATCTGAGACACAGCAACAGAGGCCACAAACAGAAAGAGCCAGCCAAGCTACTAAGGAGGAAGGGACAAGCAGAGACTTGACATCCTCTTGAACAACAATCTTATGCTATATTAGAACATAGTCCATACTCCTGCTCTGGGTGCAGACACCTGGAGTGAAAGGAAAATAGAATGCTGGCTCAGCACAAAACTGGAAGACAGGTCTGATACCTCCAAGCTGGAAGTAGTGTGTTGTGCAATGCAATTCATTTTACCTCTTTTTTTTTTTTTTTTTTTTTTTTTTTTGGTTTTTCAAGACAGGGTTTTTCTGTGTAGCCCGGGCTATCCTGGAACTCACTCTGTAGACCAGGCTGGCCTTGAACTCAGAAATCCGCCTGCCTCTGCCTCCCAAGTGCTGGGATTAAAGGCATGCGCCACCACTGCCCAGCTTCATATTACCTCTTTTTACCTCTTCAACATTACTTTCCTTAGCAGTTAAACTAAGATAATCATATCAGTTGAATAGAGCGCATATACCAGGCTAAATAAGGGTCATTTTCCAATTACTCCTATTATGATTTTGACAGTTAAAAATCACAACACTACAAGCCGGGCAGTGGTGGCGCACGCCTTTAATCCCAGCACTTGGGAGGCAGAGGCAGGCGGATTTCTGAGTTCGAGGCTAGCCTGGTCTACAGAGTGAGTTCCAGGACAGCCAGGGCTACACAGAGAAACCCTGTCTCGAAAAACCAAAAAAATAAAAAAAATTACAACACTACCAATCATTAGCTATATATACCACCTTGGCCAAGTCACTAATCTTCCCCTAAAATGAGTCTTCTCATCTGTGAAACTGAGTAGTTATTCCCACCAAGCTACAGGACATCAGAAAGTAATGCTTAGTACTAGGTAGGTCTTTAATTCCTTACTTCTTAAATCAAGGAAACTAAATAATATCTTTGTTATTTGTTAACTGTTTCTGTGGTTCTACTGTTCCCATTGAAGCTTCTCCTACATATCTTCCAAAAAATCTAGCTACACCTGCCTACAGGTGAGAGGAGGTCACCTATGGAAGGGGCAGTGGGGATGGGGTGGGGTCTGCTTTCCGTGGACAAAGACTTAGCAGGCTAGGGCAGACTCACCTTGTCTTGCAGGAACAGCAGTACATTGCGGGGGCCCAGCTCCAGGGCAGGGTCTAAGTAGGTAGAAAGCTGCATATCGCTGGTGATATGACCCTCATGTGTGTCAGCCATAGGAGCCCACAAGTCCCTGGAAGTGGACAGAAGAAGAACTGTCAGACCTGATTTCGTTGCTTGAGATCATAAGCCCATGGGCTCCCGGCTTCACTTGCGAGGCCCTGAGAGCTGAACACTCGCCTTCATGGAGCAAACCCCTGAATAAAAGAGTCTCCATCTGGGCCTCGAAGCCTCTGGCCAAGGACAGCCCTGGAGTTCAGCAAGGGCGACTCATCCACCGTGGCGGCGCACCGCATGGCACTCCCGAACCCAACCTGGCTTGATTCAACTCAGCCAGGCAGGCCAGCCCGAGCAGCCCTGTTCCTGCCCGCTCACCGGTCACTCGACCACAGTACCAGTGGCACCTGCTGCTCCGTGGCCACTGCTGTCGCCACTACCACCAACAGAGGCAGCCACAGGAACGGAGCCCGCCGGGTCCACATCCGTATCCGAGATAGCACTGTTGCCGCCATCATAACCTCAGCCTTCAGTGCTTGGGCCTCCAAGGCCACTGCAGATCAGATGACCGTCACTCCCGCCCAAGCCCCGCCCCATCGATCTGGGGGGGGGCTTCTCACATACTCGCCTGTGATTGGGCTAAGAGGATGGCACTCATGACCACTCCTTTTCACTGGTTGGCTGTAGGTATTTCCAGTTGCGCATGCTCCTTGTGAGAAAGGAGGCGTGATCGAGCGCTACTGGCTGCTATCTGGCTCACCCAGACCGGTTGGTTCTACTGCGCCCCGTGCTCTAATAATTTCCTTTTTCTGTTTTCGTCCGTTTTGCTTAAAATTGCGATACTCCCCCCTCTGGTATAGAAGAGAAAATGCACTCCCTTAGAATGAGAAAACAATCCACCATACCTTCAGGGGAACAAAACCTGCCTACACTTTATAACCAAATCTTGAACTCTCCTAACATATATGCTGATTAACCTAAGGCAGTGGTTCTCAACTTGGGTCAGGACCCCTTCAGGGTCAAACAACCCTTTCACAGGAGTTGCATATCAACTGTTGTAACTAACAAAATTACAGTTATAATGTAGCAATGAAAACAATTTTATGGTTGGGGTCAACACAATATAAAGAATTGTATTAAAGCATCGCAGCACTGAAAAACACTGATTTAGGAAGTGAACTGATGTCAAGCTACAAAGATAGGTGTGTGATAAAACATATGGTAAATTTCTAAAACAGAATCTAGGCAGTGGTATGTACAAATTTTTATCTTTTGCTTTGTTTCTCTGTGTAGCCCTTACTGTCCTGGAACTCAATCTGTAGAGTAGGCTGCCTTCAAACTCAGAGGTCCTATCTGTTTCTGGGTTTTTGTTTTTTTTTTTCAAATTTTTTTTGGGGGAACAAGGTTTCTCTGTAACTGCTCTGGTTATCCTGGAACTCACTTTGTAAACCAGGTGGCCTCAAACTCAGAGAAACCCACCTGTCTCTCCCTTCTGAGTGCTGACATTAAAAGCATACACCATCATCAACTGGCTACTCTTTTATTTATGTTTATTTATTTACTTAAAATTTGAGGTTCTCACATAGTTCAGGCTGGCCTTGAACTTATATAGTCAAGGCTGGCTTTGACCTCCTTATTCTCTTGTCTCCAAGTCACAGGCAAGTACCACATGTCTGGATAAGTTTACTGTTTTTAACTAAACAGTTCTATACTTATGATTTCATTAAACAAAAATATTCAGCCAAGCAAAAATGTACATTCAAAGATATCCATTTGTAGTTGCAAATTTTTGAGAACTTTTAACTGAACAAGGACATTGCCCAGCCACCGCTGCTGCCACACTTACCTGGTAAATACCAGGATGTATTAGACTAAAATAGAAGCTGACAAGTTTTCTTTCTAGTTTTAGATGCTGCCAAATTAAAAAGGCTGTATCAGAGAGACAATTTCCCAACATCTTTGTTGACAGGAGACATTTATCTATTTAATGTAAGTGAGTACACTGTCACTCTTCTTTAGACACACCAGAAGAGGGCATCAGATCCCATTACAGATGGTTGTGAGCAACCATGTGGTTGCTGGGAATTGAACTCAGGACTCTGGAAGAGCATCAGTGCTCTTAACCAGTGAGTGAGTCATCTCTCCAGCCCCTTAAGATCTTTTTCATGTAGGATTAAACCCAGAAATTCTTGTATGTTAGGCATACACTATACCAACCAGTCCTTTGTTGCCATTGTTGTTTTGAGATAATTTGATCAGTCTCTGTTTCCATAGTTAGTCTATATTTGAAGGCATAGTGTAGCTCAGTAGTAGACTGCTTGCGTAGCATACTGGAGGCAGTATTTTATTTTTTAGGATTTATCGGTGCCCATGGAGGACAGAGAGAGTATTGGATCCCTAAACCTGGAGTTCTAAGTGTTTGAGTCTTTTGACAGTGATTCTAGGAAGAAAAATTAGGCCTTTTGCAAAAAACAACAGGCACTCTAACTGCTGAACCATTTCTCTAGCCCCCACCCTGTGTGTATGTTATATATATATGTATATGTGTGTATATGTGTATTCATATATATATGAATATGAGCATGGGTCATGGCATGTATATAGAGGTCAGATCAGACAGCTTTCAGCAGTTCCTTCTCTCCTTCCACCATGTGGGTTCTGGGCATCTAACTCAAACTAACAGGCTTTATAGTGAGTGCCTTTACTTTCTCAGGCATCTTGCTGGCCCTACTTTTTCTTTTTGATAAAAGGGTGGCCTTGAACTTACTATGTAGTCAAAGATGACCTTTAACTTCACTTTACTTCACAACTGCTGGGATTATAAACTTAAACCAGTGAGGGGTATATATTTGAACAAATGAAACTGTATCATAGGATATAAATTTAAAACTCTTGAAGAAATATAGCTGGTGTTTCTCAAATGAATACAAAAATAGATAGATACATGAAAAAGGGATGTTACTCTTGAACCTAAGTTGTATGTCTGGCTTTTACATGCATTCTATCCTCATAAAGTGATGTTTTCCTCTTTTAAAAAATGTTTTAAAAGGCTGGGCATGTAGTGCACAACTTTAATCCCCGAAACTGGGAGGCAGAGGCAGGCAAATCTCTGAGTTCAGGCTAGCCTGGTCTACAAAGCAAATTCAGGACAGCCAAGGCCACACAGAGAAATCAGGTCTTGAAAAACAACAACAACAACAAAAAGTTTAAATTTTCCTTTTTTCCCCCACCAAGACAGGGTCTTAACCATGTAGCCCTGGCTGTGGTAAAACTACTTAAACTAGGCTAGCCTCAAATACAGAAACCTACCCAAGTGCTGAGACTAAAGGAGTGCATCACGCCGGGCAGCGGTGGCACACGCCTTTAATCCCAGCACTTGGGAGGCAGAGGTAGGTGATCTCTGAGTTTAAGGCCAGCCTGGTCTACAGAGTGAGTTCCAGGATAGCCAGGACTACACAGAGAAACCCTGTCTCGAAAAAACAAAAAAAAAAAAAAAAAAAAAAAAAAAAAGGAGTGCATCACTATGTACACCTAATTTTCCTTGAGACAGGTTCTCACTATGTAGCTCTAGCTGGCCTGGAACTTACTAGTAGACCAAGGTGGCTTTGAACTCAGAGACCTACCTACCTTTGCCTCCGTGCTTGGCTTTTTTTTTTTTTTTTTGTCTCTCAGTATCCCAGGCCAACCTTGAAACATAAGGCAATGTTCCTGCTTCAGCATCCCTAGGGCTGAGATCACAGGTATGTACCATCATGTCTGACTTCACTTGAGGTTTTGAAGCTAGTTTATTAATCCTGTTTTACCACCTTTATGAATCCTGCCACATTGTCATTTGGCTTACAGGTGATAATGAAAGACTTGAGTGGCCAGTGCACAGTGAGATTCCAATGTCCCATCTACTGAAATAATCTCACTGTATCCAGGCACAAGGGTCCTGTTTTCTTGTCCAGCAAGGTGCTTCCCATCTGCATTCCTATACAGAAGACAGAGGTATGGTGGCACAACACAACTGTTTTATTACTCTAGAAACATTAAAACCCAGATCCCAGAATACAGAGGATGTCAAGAGAAAAGATTTGAGAAGCAGGTAGGGCCCTGACACTGGGGGTTCATGGTCAGGTCTTGAGGGTCCTTTTTCTACCATCTAGAAGAAGCATTTAGTTAAGTTTAGCTGTACTTTAATCCTGGCCAATACCTTCTCTTCTTGTCTACAGGCCACCCAAGGACAAATTTTGTAGCAGGAGCTCAGGTAGAATGACCTGGCTGACAGCCATCCCTGAGGAGATTTATGAGCAGTAGGCAAGTGGTAGCCCATCCAAAGGGACATTTGAGTCTTCTTTCTGCACCTATTCTCCTACCCAACTAATTGCTTGACTACCTGCTTTGCTCCCTTCCTGAGAGAGGTAAGAAGGAGGCCCCTGCCTAAGAGTATCCCTTCCTTCCTTCTCCACCAAGTGTAAGGGACAGCCAAGGCTCTTCTTTTAACTCAAAACCCAGAGAAGTCAGATGTTCAAGAATAAAAAAGGGTATCCAGCAGGAGTTAGGAGCCAATCTATCTGAATTAAAAGCATCAGTCCATTTCCCAGCCTCAGTTTTGTGCAGGAAAGAATCTCAAAAGCAGTAAAGAGCCAAGCAGGCTTGGTCAGGGTCCTGTACCACCACTTCCCAAACCTGAAGGGCCCAGTGCTCCCTTGGCTAAGAACTGCAGGGTACAGACTGGGCAGGCAAAGCCTATCTTCCAGGCTGGAAATGATTGTGGAGCTGTTCTGCCTGCATCTTCAGTCGCTGGAATTCCTCTTGAATGAAGTCTGTGAGGGCTTTCCGCATCTCCACCTAAGAGCAAGGATGGTGCTGACCTGCATCTCTCAAGGACCATGGCTGGGGTATCCTAGGAGTCTGAGAGACTGAGAAGGCCAAAAAGAGCTAGGGGACCCTGGGAGGAAACTCACAGCTGACTTGTTCTCTGCCCGGAGTCGCTCAAGCACAGGGAGTGTACTGAAGGGCTTCCCAATCAGCACGGTGATTTTCTGTAAGAAGGCAGGCCATCAAGGATGACAAGAAACCTATAGTTCCAGCCCAAACAATGTGGGGAGTCAGAGCAATGCTCTGTCCCTGATGGGCTTGGTGTTCCTGAAAGCTAGGCTCCCTCTTCAAAATAGGCAGCTGGGCTTAGAGGTATCCAAGGGCCAGCCTAGTCCTAGGACTCATCCTATCAATGATTTGTCCCACTGTACCTTGTCCCTCACCCCCACCTGATTTCAATTCTTGTTCTAAAGGTCTTGCTTTCAGAAAAGCCCCATTTAGCTCCCCACTACATGCTCATGCTCAGCAAATCCTCAACCAATTCTGTATAGTATGGACTAGGAAACATAATGCAGTTAGCAGGCAAATAGATAGACAAGAGTCAGCAATGCCTACCCACCTGTCCAAAGCGGGGGAAGTAAGGTGGGCTGTTAGGGAGGACATCATTCATTCCTGTACCACAGTGGATAGAAAGCCAGCCATTGGGGGAAGCAGGGTACTAGAGAGAATCCCAGGTACTTCTCTCAGCCACCCAAACAATCTGAAATTCCCCTTAACAACATCTAAGACAGTCCCCTCCCTACCCCCAATTCATGACTCACCAACATGCCATAGTGGCAGGATGATAGGGTTTAGATGACACTCAGCAATCAGCCGTCCAATTCCTACTTTGGAGAAAAGCAGAAGCATTGGCACAAGCTGGGTAAACTTCCCTGCCAATCTCTGGCCAATGTCACTTCTACAGTCTCCCAATTAAAGGCTTAGTCCTTGACTCACCACCTGTCCCTTTTCTACTGCTCCTGAACACACCTACCTGAGAGAGGAATAAAGCCAGGGACCCAAGGGACCATCTTTGGAAGGGGAAGTTAGGTGTGTCAGGCTGGCCAGCAATACTTACCCCATTTGAAGCGCAGGAACTCAGAACTCATGTTTACTTTCCCTAATAAGAGAACAGAGACAAAGCTTGGGCCTAGAATCATGAATGCTGGAGGGCCCAGACCAAACACCAAACTGACCTTCTGGGAAGATGTGTACCCAGTCCCCATGGTTAAGCTTCTCCAAAATGAAGTCCATCCCTTTCTGGTAGACACCATCTCCTGTAGAGAAAGGTCTGCTCTCCTTAATCCATTCTCTGGAGAAGAAAGCAAACTCTCCAAACCCTAGTGAAGTAGATTCTGGCCCACTTCTAGTCCATCCACATTAGGATGGAGGCAGCAGTTCATTCCCCATAGCACCATCCATAGACACTTCAACAACTATTTCTAGAGCCTGTTTCTCTCTGCTACCTTGGCCCTTCACATTTTTGGTTTGACCACATCCTCCTCTCAAGATGGAAATGGTGGCTCATGCCTATAATCACAGCACCCGGAAGCTAAGGCAGGAGGACTGCTTTGAGTTTGAGGTCAGAATGAGCAACACAGTTAAGATCCTGTATCAAAACAAAACAATATTCCCTCAACTTTTTAGTGTCTGTCATATGCAAATAGCACCTTCTTCTTTTGAGACAGATATTACTATATAGCCCAGGTTGGCCTCAAACTTACAGTTAATTCTCTTGCTTCAGCTTTCTTGGTGCTAGATAACAGGCATGCATCAAGACACCTAGCTAGACAGTATCTCTCACGAAATGATAACCACAGCAACTCAACCTCCCTCTGCCGTATGGCCTGCCTTGCTGGAACCTGCTCCCCCAACACATACCCATTTGCTGACTACAAATCAGCTCCAGAGCCTCTCTACTCTTTGGAAGGCTTGAACCTTTCCTGAGGTTTCTAGGCTAAGGGAGAGCACTTAAGGAAGTAGAACATACAGAAGAGGCTGGGAAACTTGGGAGAACTGATTTAATATTTCAAGAGGTGTGACCTAACACCTTTTGTGGGCTAGCAACTTGTAGTCAACTGGACATAGTAGTAATCTTCCACAATAGTGGAATAATTACCATAGGGTGTACAGAATCAGAAAATAGAAGGGAGGAGGCTGAAGGAATGAGTAAATATCCTAATCTTATAAAGTTGGGGGTATCTCATAGGACACGGAGCAACACTGAGGCTATCTCAGGTCAGTGAATTGAGAATTGCCTTTCCAGGGCTAAAGAGATGATTTAGTGGTTAAGAGCACTGACTGATCTTCCAGAGATCATGACTTCAATTCCCAGCAACCACATAGTGGCTCACAACCATCTGTAATGGGATCCAATATCCTTTTCTGGTGTGTCTGAAGACAGCGACAGTGTACACACATACAAAATAAAATCTTTCTTTTTTATATATTAAAGACAGGTTTATTGGGAAGCTGTTAAGGACCAAGGCCAGGAAAGTTACCATGGGGGAAGGGGAGGTAGGGAATGGAAAGAGAAAGAGAGAGGGGACATGCTTGAAGAGAGACGAAAAGAGCATAAAATAAAATATTTTTTTTTAAAGAATTGCCTTTACACTGTACTCTGTAAGACGTGTTTGTGAAGGTATGGGATTTGGAAGGTTAGAGGTTTAAGAGTCTCATCCCTTCCAGGACAGCCAGGGTTACACAGAGAAACCCTGTCTCGAAAAACCTTAAAAAAAAAAAAAAAAACAAAAACAGAGTCTCCTTCCAACCTCAACAGGGACCTGATCTGACAGGTCAGAAGTTGGGATGAACGCCGGGCGGTTGGTGGCGCATGCCTTTAATCCCAGCACTTGGGAGGCAGAGGCAGGCGGATTTCTGAGTTCGAGGCCAGCCTGGTCTACAGAGTGAGTTCCAGGACAGCCAGGACTACACAGAGAAACCCTTTCTCGAAAAACCAAAAAAAAAAAAAAAAAAAAAAAAAAAAAAAAAAGAAGTTGGGATGATCTCATGAAACACAAAGAACCACAGGTTTCCTACTTGGATAGTAGTACAGTAGTACACAGCAGGGATGGTCACCACAGGTGTTTGCTCCTCTAGTAAACATACTCCTCTAGTATGTTGGAATATAACCTCTGAGCTTGAAACTGGGAAGCAAAAAATGATAGCATATCTTTGGCATACTTTTTAGCTGTTTCAAATGCTATTTCTACTTGTACAAAATCACTTCAGTGCTTAAAGGTCAACCTCAAAGTCCTAGGCTTAGAGAAAAACCAGTTTGCTTAAATACAGAAACAAAGTATCCCAAACTCTGTTTCAATCACATGTTTCAGTCACATCTTTGCTCTCCTTGAAAATAATGTTTCACTTTCTAGTTTTTGTTCTATATTTTTACAATGCTGGGGATAGACCTCAGGGCTCTGTGCCAGCTAAGCAAAAACTGTACCACTGTGCCACACCTCCAGCACTCAATTTCTCTGTATGTATGTGTACACATACATGATTTTATCTTTTTTGGGACAGGGTATCAATTTCTAGTTGGCCTCAAACTCATGGTAAATCACCTACCCAAACCTACTAAGCCAAATACTGGGACTACAGGCATAAGACACCATACCTAGCTTTTTCTTTCTTTTTTTTTCTGAGACAGGGTTTCTCTTTGTAGCTCTGGCAGTCTTGAAACTAGCTCTGTAGACCATACTAGCCTTAAACTCAACAGGTTCACCTGCCTCTGCCCGATTGCTGGGTTTAAGGTATGTGCCACCATGACCAGCTTCTATTTTATTTTTTATTTTTATTTTTTGGTGAGATGGAATATTGTGCTAGGCTTAATCCCAGCACTCAGAAGGAGAGACTGGTGGATGAGATGCCTCATCTGGTCTACAGAGCTAGTTCTAGGATAGCCAGGACTACACAGACGACGACGACCGACTGACCGACGACAACAAAGAAAGAAAGAAAAGAGAGAGAGAGAGAGAGAGAGAGAGAGAGAGAGAGAGAGAGAGAGAGAAAGGGCATTACCACGTGGTCCTACAGTTCTGGTCAGTCTGGAACTTGCTGTGTATACCAGGCTGGCCTCAATCTCACAGCAATCCTCATGCTCCTGGTTACTGAATGATGGGATGGGATTATAGGCATATATCACCATGCCCATCTAAGATCCTGGTTTTTTTCTTTTTCTTTTAATTTTTATGTTGTGCCTGCATGTATGTCTATGTAAGGGTATAGGATCCCTTGGAGTTACAGACATGAGCTGCCATATGGTTAATGGGAATTGAACTCCAGTCCTTGGGAAGAGCAGCCAGTGCTCTTAATCACTGAGATATTTCTCTAACCGCTCAGATCTGTTTTTAACTGAAAGAAAGTCTAGAATCAGTCAAGAAGAACAGAATTAGCAGTATAGGTCATAGGTACAGTATATGCCTAGAATGCACAAGCCTCTCTGTTCTATCTCCCAAACTGAAAACAAAAGAAAAAAGAAGAAAATGAAAGCAGTGGAGAGATGGCTCAGGGGTTCAGAGCACTGACTGCTCTTCCAAAGGTTCTGAGTCCAATTCCTAGCAACTACATGGTGGTTTGCTCCATCTGTAATGGGATCTGACACCCTCTTCTGGTGTGTCTGAAGACAAGTGTACTCAGACATAAAATAAACCAATCTTTAAAAAAAAAAAAAAAGAATGAAAACAGATGCATATACACAAGACTTTTGAGTTTGCAGAGGAGAAGGGCTTACAGTCATGGACAGGTATAAATTATCAGAATGCTGACATATCTGAGCAGGACTGAGAGAAAATGGCACTGAGACTAATCATCAAGCAAAATGATATAGTCTCTGCTGGAATGCTTAGAAAGATGGAAATAGAACCTTCCACCCTTCTGACATTCGCTACCCTTCTCTTCTCTAGCCTATTTTTAGACCACCCTTTCTTTCATTCTTTACTTGAAAAGGAATCTGCCTACCCAGATGAAAGGGCAATGTGGATCTGAATCCTAAGTTTGCTACCTGTTAGTCTATGACCCTGAACTTCTAAGCTTTGTCTAGAGAATATGAACCCTATCTGAAGAATGGGGATCAAGATGGCCCCTACACTTAGGGTTTGTGAAAGGTACTGAGTGATCAATCCAAGCCTCCACATCTCACCACTCTGTTTGTTCTCCCAAAAACAAAACCCTTGACATTCTATACATGTAACCCACTGCCATCATGGTAACACCATATTGTTCTTCCTGAGAGGAGTGGTAGATTCAGAAGGGCCTGCAAATAAAGCTTCCTTGAATTCTCACACCAGAGATTTGGACAATCTTTAGGCAACTGCAGAGATTTTAAGAGGTCATCCTTCTCCCTATCCTCTGCCAACTATATTGCCATGCTATGGCTCCCCTAAGTTCTTCCAAGACAGAGACATTGGCCACCAGCTTCTTTGCCTCCAAGGGAGGCCTGGACATGCCTCCTAGAGGAGCAGCTCACCTCGACACACAGGCACACATTTGCCCAAGCTGAAGAAATGGGAGTGCAGCTCCTTGGTGAAGCAGATATCTGCAGCTGCTGGGGTCCTAGAGCAGCAACAGACCCAGTCATTTCCTGCCTCCAAGACTTCCCATTGCTTGTCCCCAACTCTTCCCACCCAATACAATGCCCGCCATCATTGTCATACAGAATGAAGCTCCAAGAGAAGGCCCTAAAGTGCCCACCCATTCCCTTCCTGGAAAGCTGGATGCCACCTCCTGAGCAGAGGAGAAAGGCAAATCTGGGCAGAAATAGATCAGTCACTTCAAGGGGCCCATTCCTCCTCACCAACGCATCAACTTCAGGTTCCAGATGTGGCGGAGTTTCAGGATCCCTATGAAAAAGCAAAGTCCTTGATGTGACATGGCTACTTCCACACTCCTTCTACATTTCTGATATCTTGTCCAAATCACATTCCCTGGATGAATCCTGAGGGACACACAAAAATTCCAGCAGCTAGGCAGTATATCCCCCAAACAAGGCCAAGTTTTTCAAAAGAGACTGGTGAAAAGTGAATCTATTCTGTCTTTAGTAGAGGCCTGTTCTTGTTTTGCCTCCCTGAACCCAGCACACTGGCACTGTACCCAGAGATGAGGGTCATCCATGCAAGACTGGTGGTTGGAGACGGTGATAAGGGGGGTGGCAGGGCCTCGGTTCTCAATGAGCTCATACAGCACTTCCTTGTTGTGCACAGTGAGGTGGTTCATATACTCTGGAAAGAGAAGTCAATCCGGGGATCTAGGTCATTTCCACCTGCCCAAGGCTTCTTACTGTGCCAGAAAAGCCTCTGCCATATTCCCAGTACCAAAACCCCCAGCCAGGCCAGAGGCCTGTGAACAGACTCTGCCTTGGCCTTTGGCCACTCACTGGTCCAAAAACAACTGTAGGTGCCAACTAGGCCCATGACGACGCTGCTGGCTAGGGTCCAGGTGAGCCGGGGCACGGCGGGGAACGGCCACTTCACGTGGAGGGGCATCTCCTCCGGCTCCGGCTCCGGCCCCGCTCCCGGAGCCCGGAGCTCCTCTTGCCCCAGGCCAGCCGGTGTCCTCCACCACTCAGGAGACGGATCTCCAACAGACTGACAGAGGGATAGACTAAGGTCACCTGGTGGGACAGCTAGAGCCTCCCTAGCACTGTTCTCTGGATAGAGAAGAGCCGCTGCTCAGGCGAGGAGACGGGCTTGTTGTACAAAAGCCACACGCACTAGAAAGCAAGCCTTGATGGTCTCAGCACGACGACTCCGCCGGAAAGCAAGTCGAGGAAGCGTCCTTGCCTCTTGTCGCAAAACGTGCCTAGGTCGCTTGACGGCTGTTGGGGGCGAATCCACGCCAGCCTCGCTCCGCCCCCTTCTCTGTCAAGGTTTTAGCTCCAAACCTCCGGAAGCAGTAGGTCTCTTTGATTCCTTAACTCTAGTGTCTATAGGCGACATTAGCTACGCAGCACCATTACCTGAAGCCACGCAAGTCTTAGGCTGGTGGACCCTTTTTACTTGTTCTCTCTCCCTCTCCCACCCGGTGTGTATCCCATTATGCACGCTTCTGAAGGCACACACAGAGACCAGAAAAGGGCATTGGGTAGCCGTGTCTATTATTCTCTGCCTTACTACTTTTTATTGTTGTATTTCCTCCAGTGATCTGGGGGTTGGGGCATTTGGTTATCTCCATGATAGAGCACTTGCTTAGCATTCATGGGGTACTAGAACTAACAAATTCTGCCATGAGGCATTGTTCTAAACTGCTACTCCATAGTAACCCAGTGGGGACCTGAACGGGGTCAGTAGCCAGTCGCGCTACTTATCCTGTGCAGAAAGAAGGTCCTTTGCTTTGGGTTTTCTGAGCAGTCACACACACACAAGTAACCCTAATTTAGGAGTGCACACCTACACTGTGGTTCAGGGCCTGAGGACCCGGAGAGAAGACTGACTCTGCTCTGCTCTTTGCTGTGGGGAACCTGCCAAAGAATGAGCAAGCGTACCTCCACCTTGGTCCCTAGGTCCAGGTAACTGCTCAATGATAGACTGCTGTTCCTTGGCGTGGGTAGCAGTAGCCACACTCAGGTCCCCAAGTTGCTTTTTCGCTCGGCAAAGGAAACACCCATCATGGGCGGGGTGGGCCAGCAAGTAGCCAGTTCCCAGGCACCGCCAACTGGGCGGAAGGGTGGAGCTCAGCCTTACTTATTGGGACAGGAAAGTTGGCTGTGGGGCCGGCCCCATTGGGTGGGTCTGAAAACCGGCTTCCTCTTCTCTCTATCCCCAGCCCACAACTTCTCGTTCTTTTCCCTCCCTGGCTGGCGCTGTGATTCTGTGGAGTGGAGTGTTTTATTTGGTTCAAGGCTGAGGTAGGCGTGGGGCCGACTTGGTCTGTGGAGGTATGAGAATCTTTCGGGTAGGGAAAGGGAGGAGGTTCTCTCTGCTTGGGAGAGAATTCAGAAGGGAAGGGAATTTCAAACCAACTAAAGTTGGCTTTGGAAGGCTGGAATGGGCATTGAGCTGAGGCCAGGAACAGTTATTCTTTCTGGTTCCTTCTCACAGAGTCCTAGTGGTCTCAGTCTCTAAATGTAGCTTGGCCAGTGCAGAGCTCACATATATTCCAAAACAGACACCAGTGCAAGGAGACCGAAATAAGTGTGAGTGACAGAGCAGGTGGCCAGAGAGAAACAAATATCAAGGCCAGCCAAGAAGATACTGTGACAGAAACACTAAGATGTGCAGAACCAGGAAGACAGAACAAGCCAGCTAGATAGGAAGAAACTAAAAGATAGAAGAAAGGGACAGTGTGATTGAGAAAAACAAATAGACAGAAGCAGAGGGCCCCAGGCTTCAAGAATCTGACATGGACAGGGAGAATAGTAAAGAGCTGAGCTCAAAAGATATGGTAAGGCAGAGGTGAGTCTGAGACAAAGATAAATCTGAGACAGATGCTCAGAGGAGCTCTAGGAGAACCCAGGAAACTTGAAAGCAGCCTGGGACTACATAGTGAGTTCCAGGCCAGCCTTGGTTATAAACTGAGACACGCGGGAGAGAGAGAGAGAGACAAGAGAAAGAGAGAGAGAGAGAGCGCGCAATACTCAATTAATTTAAAAGAATAAGGGTTTGACCTCATTCCCATTGTTAGTGGAAATGTAAAATGGCACAACAGCTGTATAAAAATTTGGTGTACCTTAAAATTAAAAATAGAATTTTCATATGAATTAGCTGGTCTGCTTTAGGAAACTGAGGTGCTCGAATTTTTCAAAATTGCTAAGCTGGAGTGTGATTCAGTTGGTACACTGCTTGCCCACTTACATAGTATAGCCCTCCCTACATAGCCAACATATGAGGCCCTGGGTTTCACCTCCAGCACTGCATAAACCAGGCTTGGTGGTATACACCTGTACTTCTAATTTGGGTGAAGTAGAGACAGGAGGACCAGAAGTTCAACGTCAGTTTGCCACACAAAAAAAATCTCTACAGGGTTAGGGTTCTAGCTTAGTGGTAAAGCACATCATTAACATATATAAGACCCCATCTTCAATCCCCAGTACCACACATTAAAAAAATAAATAAGTATAAGAATTCAAGTAGTGGATGTACCCCAATGCTGTTGGACAAAGTGTTTCTGAGTGTAGACTGGAATATTAACCATCCTTAAGAAGGAAGAGGGCAGCCAGGCATGGTAGTGCATGCCTTTTATCCCAGCACTTGGGAGACAGGGGCACATGGATCTCTGAGTTAAAAGCCAGCATGGTCTATATAGTGAGTTCCAGGACAGCTGGGGATACACAGAAACCCTGTCTTGAAAACAAAACAAACAAACAAAAAAAGTGGGTTGGAGAGATGGCTCAGCAATTAAGAGCACTGACTGTTCTCCCAGAGGTCCTGAGTTCAATTCCCAGCAACCACATGGTACCTCACAACCATCTGTAATGAGATCTGATGCCCTCTTCTGGTGTGTCTGAAGACAGCGACAGTGTATTCACATACATTAAATAAATCTAAAAAAAAAAAGTTGTTAGAAAAACCAAAAAAGCTGGGCGGTGTGGCGCATGCCTTTAATCCCAGCACTTGGGAGGCAGAGGCAGGCGGATTTCTGAGTTCAAGGCCAGCCTGGTCTACAGAGTGAGTTCCAGGATAGCCAGGGCTACACAGAAACCCTGTCTCGAAAAAAAAAAAAAAGAAAGAAAAAGAAAAAGGAAGAAGAGAGGCTGGAGAGGATCTGAGTTTGGTTCCTAGTGTCTGCTGTCTGCATTGAGTTGCTCACAACTTCCTGTAACTTCAGCTTAAGAGGGATCTGATGTGTCTGGTCTTTGAGGCTACTTTCACTCATATGAATATACCCACATACAGACACATATACATAATAGAAAGTCAAATATATCTTTTTAAATAATTGAAGAGAATTTCTGGGCTGACAAGATATGTCAGTGGGCCTCATGGCTTCCTTGGGCATCTGCATGTGCATATACCTTCACATATATAGACATAAGTAAAATAAAACCTAAGAGAGGTTTAGGCTTTTAAAAAAAGAAGAAAATGATTTTGACATTAATAAGAATAAACCATGAGGACATGATATCAATAATAAGATAGTCACAAAAAGACAACTGTGTTGTTCTACTTTTGTGATGCCATTAGTGTAGACAAATGCAGAAGGAAAGGTACAATGGTGCTTCTGGGTTTTTTTTCTGAGTATCCCAAAAAAAGTTTATTTAGCAAAAAATTTCATATAGCAATGTGTATGACCTGGCTCTTTCTGGACTGTTCTGCTGAAGAGCTATTGTTTGATGCTTTCCAAGGCTTCTAACATGATGATACTATTTCCTTGTATGACCATCATCCAGTGTTATTCTGCTGCCCACCTGTTGCCATCTTCACATATTTGTCAGTCACAAGATTCATAAAGGAATCAAAGCCCTACAGTAGTCTTTGTATATATCTGTTTGTTTCCATTTAACTTCAATGATAACTTCTTTTCCATAAATGTCTTCAGTTCCAGAGACTGTGCTTGTGTTTTGAAGCAGGGTATCACTATATAACTGAAGAATACTCAAATTGTGATCTTCTTGCCTTCACCTCCCAGATACTGGGATTACAGAAGTATGCCACCACACCTCGTCTTGTTTTGGGATTTTGTAATTTTTTTAAAGATTTATTTATTTATTTTATTTATATGACTATACTGTAGCTGTCTTCAGACACACCAGAAGAGGGCATCAGATCCCATTACAGATGGTTGTGAGATACTATGTGGTTGCTGGGAATTGAACTCAGTACCTTTGGAAGAACAGTCAGTGTTCTTAACTGCTGAGCCCACTAAGCCATCTCTCCAGCCCCTGTTTTTGGTTTTTGAAACACAGTCTCAGGACTGACGAGTAGCTAGTGAGATTGGCTCTCTGGATTTGGTAGCATATACCTATAATCCCATTACTTAGACTGTGGAAGGAATCTCAAGGATTCCTGAGGTCATCCTAAGCTACATAGACAAGTTTAAGACCAGACTGGATTCCCCTGTCTCAAAAGGGGAAGTGTAAGTAAAACACACAGAAAAAATGAGTCATCCAAGCATGATGTATTATGAACTCATGTGATCCTAGCACTCAGGAGGCTGACAAGAGGATTGCTCCAAGTTTGGGGCCTGTGCCGTGTACTACAGAGCAAGATTGTCTTTCAAAACAAAACAAAAACACACAGAGGGCCTTGGGGGCAGTCAGTAAAGCATGATGCACATAAAAAAAAAAAAAAAAGCCATGGTGAAATTTTCTTGTAATTTCAGCACTAGGGAGGCAGAAACAAGCAGATCCCTAGGGGTCAATAGCTAGCCAAATTTCATGAGTTCCAATCCAATGAGTCCATGTAGGGTGGATGGCTCCTGGGTTGACCTCTGACCTCCACATGTGCACACACATAAGTGCATATGCTCTCACATGCACCCATGTGTGATGATACACACATGCACAATGCATAGATACATATATACACATTGAAAAATAGACTGAAAAAATAGGCTGAAAGGTAAAAAACATAGACAGATAGATTTTGTTGCTGGGGCTGACCCTGTGTGAACTCTTGGCCTTAATCTTGGCAAAGAGGTTATACTTACTGAGTACACAATTTCACCTGGGGAAGATGAAAAAGCCTTGCAGATCTAGGCTGGTAACAGTTGTGCGTCTGGCTATTGAGTTCTTAAAAGTCTGGAATGGTTTTATGCCACACCACATGTATTTTATTAGGTGGTCAAGCTCAGTGTGCAGAAGTTGAAATACGTCCCAGGAAGAGATTCAAGAAATGTTCAGGGGCAACAGCAGGGAGAACATCAATTAGCTGAGATCAGTTGCAGTGCCAATGCCCTCTGGACAGCCTGGACTCCTTTGGAGGGTTCCTGATGTACACATAGCAATGTGTGGCCTTGTTGTGGCTCCCCTGCTCATTCTCCTGGTTAGTGGGACTGAAGCCTTTCGTATCTGTGCCTTCAATGCCCACAGACTGACACTGGCCAAGCTAACCAAGGAGTCAGTGATGGATACCTTAGTTCAGGTAAGTTCATTGTTGCAAAAATTTGTGTCCATAAAGACCTTGACCAAAAGCTCCCAGCCCTCCTGACCATAAAAGGAGGGGACATCTGGAAATGTGAATGCACAGATGTGAAAAGTCTTTCAACCATCATTTAATTACCAACATCCTCCTCTAAAAATGGAATGATGTTGTTTGTTTTCCTGAGTTTCTCCTAGTCTCACTGCTGTCTGCAGCCACTCTGGTACCAGTCTTTACATATGGACAGCTCCTCCATGGTGACAGCTCTGAATTGAGCTGGTATCCCTCATTCCCTGCAGATCCTAGTCCGGTGTGATATCATGGTGCTTCAGGAGGTAGTAGATTCTTCCCAGAATACTGTCCCCTTTCTGCTTCAAAAACTTAAAAGGTAAAGAAGAACCCTTTCAATCTAATCTGCATTCTACTTAGAGCCTCAAGAGCCCTAATTCTGAGTTTGTTTTCCTGGTATATTTGACAGTTCCAGGAGTTACAGCTTCCTAAACAGCTCATTGCTGGGGCGCAGCACATACAAGGAAAAGTATGTGTATATCTACAGGTGAGCACAGGGGTCAAGAATTCTATCCTTATCACGACAATTCTAGGTGGGGGGTCTAAAGACCTAGGTATTCTATTCAAGAAGCTAAATCAGATAGATAAATTGCTGGAGCCCATGAGTTCAAAATTAATTGGGTTATAATGAAAATTGATCTAAAAAAAAATAAAACAACAACAACAAAAAACCCTCAAAGTTGATGGAGAGATGGCTCAGTGGTTAAGAGCACTTGCTGCTCTTCCAGAGGACTAAGGTTTTATATCCAGCACCCACACAACAGCATACAACCATCATTAATTCCAGTTCCAGAAGATCTTATACCCTCTTCTGGCCTCTACAGACCCATGGTACACAGACATACATGATGCAGGCAAAACACTTACACACGTAAAATAAAAATAAATCTCTAAGCCAGGAGGAAGTGGTGGTACACAACTTTAATCCTAGCACTCAAGAGGCATGGGCATGCGGGCGGTGGTGGTGCACGCCTTTAATTTTTTTTTTTTTTCGAGACAGGGTTTCTGTGTAGCCCTGGCTGTCCTGGAACTCACTCTGTAGACCAGGCTGGCCTCCAACTCAGAAATCCACCTGCCTCTGCCTCCCAAGTGCTGGGATTAAAGGCATGTGCCACTACCGACTGGCCGGCAGGCAAATTTTTGTCTAGCCTAGTCTATAAATTAAGTTCCAGGACAGCTAGGTTCTCTTATGCAGAGAAACCCTGCAAAAACAAAACAAAACAAACAAAATCCAAAACACAAGACACAGCCACAGAATCAACTAAGCAGGGCTCATCGAGAATCACAGAGACTGAAGTGATAATCATATACCCTGTATGGGTCTAAGCTATGTTCTCCTCATATACCTCATGGTTGTGTAGCTGTAGGACTCCTGATTCCTTTTGCCCCTTTCCTACTACTGGGTTGCCTAGTCAGCCTTGATATAAGGGTTTGTGCGTAGCTGTAAATTGTTATACCATGTTTGGTTGATATTCCTGGGAGGCCTACTTTTTTTTGTTGTTTGTTTTTGAAGGGAAATGGAGGAGTAGTAGATCTGGAGGAGAGGAATAGGGGTAGGGGAGAAACTGAGGTTGGTATGTAATATATGAGAGAGAATAAAACAAAGATTTTAAATTAAAAAAAAAAAAGAAACAGCAACAAAAACAGTTCCAGGGAGCTGGAGGCATAACTCAGTGGCAGGGTGAAAATTTACCACCAGTGATAAATGAAAAATTCCAAACCAGGAGTGGTATGGGATACCATGCCTTTAATCCAGCACTCAGAAGCAGAGACAGGTGGATGGTCTCTGTGAGTTTCAAGTGTTTGAAGTCAGCAGTTTACAGAGCAAGTTCCTGGACAGCCAGGGCTACACAAAGAGAAATCTTGTGTGTGTGTGTGTGTGTGTGTGTGTGTGTGTGTGTGTGTATGAGAGAGAGAGAGAGAGAGGTAGTTAGTTCCAGGACAGCAAGGGCTACATAGAAGAACTTTTCTAAAAATAGAAGATATAAGAAAAGAAAAACCAGAAGTTCTAGAAAAAAATGGCTGTGCCCACATGAAAGTGGCTGAGCAAGGAGCCAGGAGTCTTCCTCTTTGAGCACTAGCTCTGCTCTTTTTATATAAGATATGGGACCACTATTTCCTACCTCTTGGTCTTCCCAGGTCTGACAAGACACAGGTCCTAAATTTCTACCAGTACAATGACACAGATGACATTTTTGCCCGAGAACCGTTTGTGGCTCAGTTCACTCTCCCTAGCAAAAGTAAGAGGGGGAAGAAATCTGGGCTTGGTACAAGGAAATGGGAGGGGAATGTGGTTGGTACTCCTGTGAGTTGGTTCCTGGGGAAACAGAGGTAGATTTGTAAAAGGCCTGGCAGCTGTGGCAGCCTCAGCTTCCTGGGCCTTGCAGTCCTTCCAAGTGTGGTGCTGGTTCCTCTCCACACCACTCCCAAGGATGTAGAGAAAGAGCTGAATGCCCTATATGATGTGTTCCTGGATGTCTCCCAGCACTGGCAGAATGAGGTAGGAGTGATAGCTTTCTTGGGAGAGGGGATAGTGGGACTGCTCTTTGGCAAGACTCAACAGCTTGTCTCATCTTTAGAATGTGATTTTGCTTGGAGACTTCAATGCAGACTGTGCATCGCTGACAAAAAAACGTCTTAACAGCCTGCTAACTCCGGACTAAGGCAGGCTTCCACTGGGTGATTCCTGATGGGGAGGACACTACAGTGCGGGCCAGCACAAACTGTACCTATGACCGAATTGTGGTGCATGGGCAGGGCTGCCAGATGCTGCTGAGGGCTGCAGCTACCTTTGATTTCCCAAGAAGTTTCAGCTGACTGAGGAAGAGGTAGAGAAGCTGGGTTGGTACAATGGCTGAAGGCAGAATTCTGGAGCTGAGCCATGGATACTGACACTTCCATTGTGTTCTCCCCTCAGGCTCTCCGCATCAGTGACCATTATCCTGTGGAAGTGGAACTGAGCCAGGGCCCTCAGGGTATCCCACCCCACTGTTTGACCACTCTGCTGCTGCTGTCACTCCTGCCATCTCAGCTGGACTAGATGGCCATTGACTTGATCAGGACACTGGTAGTCTCCTTTAGCAAGACCTGAAAATAAGACAGTTTTTTTATGTAGGGTTTCTGCTGTTTGCTATTCTGAGAAAGCTGGGAATAGAACTCAGCAACGAGTGTTCTTGTCTGATATATCCAGTGCCCTGGGCTTGATTCCTGTTAGGGGGTAGACATCACCTGAGGAACAAAGACAAAGGAGGCTCCAGTAGAAACAGGCTCAGATCATACCTGAGATTTCTGCAATTGACACGAGTTCATACTAGAAAAAACTTAGGTCTAAGTAATCCTGCTTCTCCATGTACTATACATGGCTCTGCCAGTATTGTTAAGTTTAAGATATTCAATAAAACCAATTTTAACCTTTTGCATGTATGCTTAATTCACTAAGTTGTCCCAATTGACCAAACTTAAAATCATGGTATTTAAAAATCAGAAACAAGCCGGGCGGTGGTGGCGCACGCCTTTAATCCCAGCACTTGGGAGGCAGAGGCAGGTGGATTTCTGAGTTCGAGGCCAGCCTGGTCTACAGAGCGAGTTCCAGGACAGCCCGGACTACACAGAGAAACCCTGTCTCGGAAAAAAAAAAAAAAAAAAAAAAATCAGAAACAAATACATAAGCAGACTTGATTCAATATTTATTATTGAACATGATTTGGTAGGGTATAGTAGAGCACTGTAGAAGCCTTCAGGAATGCAGGGCTCTCCACTTGTCTAGAGGACCACGATTGGGGATATATTTGACACCACAGCCATCAGGAATAAGCCGCTTCTCAGCAACCATGTCTTCAAATTCATCTGCATTAAACTTGGTGAAGCCCCACTTCTTTGAGATGTGGATCTAGAAGGAAATAGAAAATAACAAAAAGTTCAGCAAAGAAGACCAGAGCAAGAAAGCAGAAAAACTTAAATACCACCACTTACCTTCTGGCGGCCAGGGAACTTGAACTTGGCTCTGCGCAGAGCCTCAATCACATGCTCCTTATTCTGTAGCTTGGTGCGGATAGACATGATGACCTGGCCAATGTGAACCCTAGCCACCGTGCCCTGGGGCTTTCCAAAGGCACCACGCATACCTGTCTGGAGCCTAGATCAGGGACGCATTGTGTAATCAGTGACTTACGATTATCAACTGACAGAAAATTGTCTCCAAGGTCCCTTGAGGCAACCCATATAGACAATAGGCTACATACACTACCAAGGAGGCTGCTGTTTGCAACCATTGCACACCAAAGTCCCCATGGGAAAAGGGACTTGGTCGGCTTAATTAGCTGCACAAAAAGAATCAGAATATTGCTAGACAGTGGTACTCTTTAAATCACTTAGGAGGCAGAGGCAAGCAGATCTCAGAGTTCAAGATCAGCCTGGTCTACACTGAGTTCCAGGACAGCCAGGGCTACAGAGAAACCCTTTCTGAAAACCAAATAAAACACCAGCTTACCTGTCAGCCCCAGCACAGGACAACATCTTGTTGATACGGATGACATGGAAAGGGTGGAGCCTTACTCGGATATGAAAGCCATCCTTGCCACAACTCTTTACCATGTATTTGTTGGCACAAATACGGGCAGCCTCCAGTGCTGAATGGGTAAACAACAGCAGTGAAACACAGTGCCATAGAGGCAGGACCGGGAAGTCATTGGGTAAATTACAATATAAACCATGTAAAGAGTGTACACAGGAAGAAATGGCAATTAATAAAATAAAAAGAGTCCTACCTTCAGATGATAGTTGTTCATATTCATCTGACACCATGTGGCCACAAAGTGGGAATTCATCAACTTTCGCTTTCTTCCGTCCCAAGTCAAAGATGCGGATCTTAGCATCTGAAAAACACGTGGTATAAGTGCCCAAGAAGTAGGAACTAGACAAACAGATCCAGTTCGGAAGTTTGTCACTACTTACCGGGGACACCACGGCAGAAACGAGACTTTGGGTATGGCTTGTTCTTACAATACCGGTAACTACAGGGGGAAGGAAACTCAAGCTGTGATTTCAGTCTCCACGAAGGGAAACTGATTCTAAGACAACTTGTTAAACAGATTACACAGAGCTATAAAACAAAAAAATATCAGCACCAGCATTACCTCTCTAACCCGAGGATAGGCTTATCACAATTTTCATAGCATGTGACAGAAGACCCGCCTTAACCACGTGAAGAGAATATGGCGCCCTCCTCCAGGACACGAGGCTAGGCGGCGCCTAGACTGGCCAAGCCCTTGATGTCCGGTTAAAACCACAAAACTCAAGACCCAGAAATAAAGATGGAAACAAAAGTCATCAAGGCGGCATGGCAGGCTTTGTGAAAAACCTTATTTGTTGGCTGAGGGTTGGATGCATACGCACATGCTTCTAGTTCTACCCAAGTCTTAGGTAAAGCCACCCACAACCCCAACAAGACAAAGCTCCCAGTAAAGTATTAGAGAAAACCCGAGGCCAGTCTTTACTTCAGGGTCGCTGAGTGGCGGAAAGTCCATCAACAAAAAAATAAATAAATGTCTTTCAAAAGGAATGAAATTTTTCCTCCGTTTTCACAGTAAGAAAATTGAATGGGTTCAGCACTCACCACCGGGCGGGTCGGCGGCCCATGATGACAATAGGATCGTTGGTGGCTGTAATGAAACAGTCCAAGTGAGAATACAGACACAGAATAACTGTAAAAGTCCCAAAGAAAAATTAGGAGACCACCGTAAAAGACCTAAGAACTGAACACACTCACCGCGCCAGAAGAAAAGAGACGCTCCCACGCCTGCGCATGCCTTATATAGGCGGCCTATCTTGCAGTATAAGAACCATAGAGTCCCAGCCATGGGGTGGTGTCGACGCTCTATCAGGCGCTGAGATCATAGATGCAGCGGTGCTCTGCGCATGTGTACCAGGAAAGACCGAAACATGCACAGAGCTTATTGGTGACTGGATACCGGAATAGGGAGCCGTGTGCTGGCGAATGGATTTCGACACATAGGCAAAGAGAAACCAGCTTCCGCCTGGCCATATTGGGCGTAGAGCCATGACAAGTTTTGCTATAACGAATGACTGCAAATATTCTAAGACTTAAAAAGAGGAGTCTTTTTCAGTGGAACTGGACGGTCCATGGAGGTGTTCCCATGCTTACAGGGCTCTAGAGTACTGGTTCAGGCCTTCCTTAAGGTTGCAAGAAATGGCGCGAAAGCTCCGTAGTAGGGACTCGGGAGTTCCTTTGTCACCTGGAGATTAGAGACCCACCCACAAAGCTCCGTCGAACAGCCAACAAAGAGCACCAGGATAGGCGCTTGATTGATTTCAAGAGACCAATTAAAATCTTCTTACGCGACCGCGGTCCTTTTTCGCTAGTTGGGCCCCGCCTCACTCTAATTCTCAGGAAAAGGCGTGTTTTAGGGCGGTTGGAGACTGGGCGAAGACGATGGCGATACCACACTTTTCCCGCTAGCCTGAGGAGGGTCACAATGCCTTGGGCCACGCCCTTGTAGGAGAGTTTGAGTTCCTTTGCTCCAGGTTCCAAAAGAAAGAAAAGGTGTAGCACACCTTTTCACTATGGAGAATTCAAAATGTACATCTGGGTGTGTCTAGGAGGATTGGCAGCTAACCACTAAATACTCTCCCTATAAGGTTACAATCTAGGGACACGACAGAATGAGAACACTGTTCTGACCTAGGAGCACGTATCTGAGCATCATCAGTCACTCAGACTCTGAAATTGTGGCTCTAGTGTTACTTTAGGGAGACATGATAGGGGACAGCACCTGTAGAGAACACTTTTCTATAAGTATAGGGATCAGGAGCCTTCCCTCCCTACAGTTCCTGTGGTGCAGCTCCCTGGGTACACTGGCCAAGCTTGTTCCAACCACGTTTAAGAATCCCAGCCACAACCCAGAGCTACTAGATTGCTTCTGCCAAATTGCTTTCCTGTGACACTTATCCAGTTCCTGTATGCTTCTGTACAGTAAATAAGTAGTTTATCCTCACACATTGCTATCTATCCCTGAAGACAGCTCTGTCTGCCAGTCCTCTTGCCTGAATTGGTATTTTGCAGTTGTGGAGGTGGCTGTTTGTTTAGCTGGGAGAGAAATAAAAGAGTATCTAGGGTTTTTTTTTTTGTTTGGTGGGGTGGTTTTTTTCAACACAGGGTTTTCTCCTGCGTAGCCCTGGTTGTCCTGGAACTCCTCTGTAGACCAGGCTGGCCTCCAACTCAGAAATCCATCTGCCTCTGCCTCCCAAGTGCTGGGTTTAAAGGAGTGCGCCACCACCGCCTGTCTAGAATCTAGTTTTGTTTGTTTGTTTTTTGGGTTTGATTTTGGCTTTTAGTGGCTTTGGCTGGCCTAACCAGAATGACATCAGACTCACAGACAGCAATCAGATTTGCTTCACAATGCTAAAATTAAAGGCATGTACCATCAAACCCTGCCAGGACTAGCATCTTACTGCTATAGGAAGAGATGTTCTCTCAGTTAAAAAAACCTTTTTTTTTTTTTTTCCCCCCCCCCTTTTTTTTTTTTTTTTTTGCCCCGGGTTTTTAAATTTTTGGGGGGAAAAAAAAATTTTCCCCAAAAAAAAATTTTTTTTTATTTATTTTTTATTTTTTTTAAATTTTTTAAAAAAATTTAAAAAATTTTTTTTTTCCCCCTTTTTAATTTTTTTTAAACGGGGGAAAAAAAAAGGGGGACCCCCTTAAAAAACAATTGTTTTGGGAAAAAAAGGGGGGGGGGGGGGGAAAAAATGTTCCAAAAATTTTTTTTTTGGAAAATTTTTATTTTTTAAAAAAGTTTTGGGTTTTTAAAAAGGGGGGGGGCAAAAGGGTTTTTCCCCCCCGGGGGGGGGGGGGGGCCGGGTTTTTTTTTAAATTTTTTTTTGGAAACCAAAACCCCCCGGAAAAAACCCAAAAAACCCTTTTCCCCCCAATTTTTTTTTTTTTTTAAAAAAACCCCCCTGGGGGGAAAAACCGGGCCCCCAATTTTCCCCCTTTTTTTTTTTTTTTAAAAAAAAACCCCCCGAGTTTTCCCGGGGGGTTTTTTTTTTTGGGCCCAAAAAGGGAAAAATAAAAAAACCCCTTTTTTTTTGGGGGAAAGGGGCCCCCCGGGGGTTTTTGGGGGGGTTCCCCCGGGCCCTTTTTTTTGCCCCCCTTTTTTTTTGGGCCGGGGGGCCCCCCTTTTTTTTTTTTGGGGGGGTTTTTTTGGGGCCCCAAAAAATTTTCCCCTTTTTTTTTCCCCTCCGGTTTTTTTAAAAAAAAAAAATTTTTTTGGGGCCCAAAAAAAAAATTAAAAATTTTTCCGGTTTGGGGGGGGGTTTTTTGTGGCCAGGGGGGGGGTTTAAAAAAAAAGTCCCCCTTTTTTTGGGGGGTTTTTTTTTTTTTTTTTTAAAAAATTTTTTTTTTTTTTTTGGGGGTTTTTTTAAAAAATTTTTTCCCCCCCGGTTCCCCCCCCAAAAAGGGGTTAAAGGGGGGCCCCCCCCCCTTTGGGGGGGGGGGAAAAGGGGGAAGGGGGGGAAAGGGGGGTTTTTTTTTGGGGGTTTTTTTTAAAACCCCGGGAAAGGGGGGGGGTTTTTGGGCCCAAAAAAATTTTTTTAAAAAAAGGGATTTCCGGGGGGGGCCGGGCCCGAAAAGGGGGGGGGGGGGAAAAGGGGGGTTTCCCCCCCCCAAAAAAAAGGGGGGGGGGGCCCCAAAACCCTTTTAAAAAAAACCCCGGGGGGGGGGTTTTTTAAAAAATTGGGGGGGGGGGGGATTTGAATTGGGGCCGGGTTTAAGGGTTTTTTAATTGGGGAAAAAACCAAAATTTTTAAAAAAAAATTAAAAAAAAAAAAAAAAAAAAAAAAAAAAACAAAAAAAAACCAAAATTAAAAAAAAAAAAAGGGAAAAAAAAAAATTTTTTTAAAAAAAAAAAAATTTTTTTAAGGGGGGGGAAAAAAAAAAAAAATTTTTTTAAAAAAAATTTTTGGGGGGAAAAAAACCCCCAAAAAAAAGGGGGGGGGGGCCCCAAAATTTTTTTAAAGGGTTTTTTTTTGGGTTTTTGGTTTAGGGGGGGGAAAAAAAAAAAAAATTTTTCCCCCCCCGGGGGGGAAAAAAAGGGGGTTTTTTTTTTAAAAAAAAAAATTTTTTTTAAAAAAGGGGGGGGAAAAGGGGGGAAAAAAAAGAAAAAAAATTGGGAAAAATAAAAAAAAAAAACCCCCCCCGGGGGGGGGTTTTTCCCCTTTTTTTTTTGGGGGGGAAAAACCCCCTTTTTTTTTTTAAAAGGGGTTTTGGGGGGTTTGGAAAAACCGGGGAAAACCGGGGCCGGTTTTCCCGGGGGGGGGAAAAGGGGGGAAAAAGTTGGGCCCCCCCCCACCCCCCCCCCCCCCCCTTTTTGGGGGTTTTTTAAAAACCCCTTTTTTTAAAAAAATTTAAAAAAATTTTTTTTTTAAAAAATTAAAAAAGGGGGGGGGGAAAAAATTTAAAACCCCTTTTTTCCCCAAAAAAACCCAAAAGAATTATTTTACAAAAATTTTTGGGGAAAAAAAAAAAAAAACCCCCCCAAAAAATTTTTTGGTTTTGGGGAAAAAAGGGGGTTTTTCCCCCTTTTGGGGGGGGGAAAAAAAAAAAAATTTTTTTTTTTTGGGGAAAAAAAAAAAGGGGGGAAAAAAAAAAAATTTTTGGAAAAAAAAAGGGGGCCCCCCCAAATTTTAAAAAAGGGGGGGGGAAAAAAAAGGGGGGGGGAAAAAAGGGGTTTTAAAAAAAATTTTTAAAAAAATTTTTGGGAAATTTTTTTGGAAAAAAAAAAAAAAATTTTTTTTTGGGGGGGGGGGGGGGCCCCGGGGGGAAAAAAAATTTAATTTTTTGGGGGGGGAAAGGGGGAAAAAAGGGAAGGGTTTTTTTGGGGGGGGGGGGGGGGGGAAAACCGGGGGGGGAAAAAAAAAATTAAAATTTTGGGGGTTTTTTTTGGGGGGGGTTTTTTTTTTTGGGGGGGGGAAAAAAATTTTGGGGGGGGGCCCCCCCCCCCAAGGGGGCCTTTAAAAAAAATTTTAAAAAAAAAACTTTTTTTTTTGGGGGGGGGGTTTTGGGGGGGGGAAATCCCCCCAAAGGGGAAAAAGGGGAATTTTGGGGTTTTAAATTTAAAAAAAAATGGGTTTTTTTCCCTTTTTTTTTTTGGGGGGGTTAAAATTGGGGGTTTTTTTAAAGGTTTGGGGGGGGGGGAAAAATTTTTAAATAAATTTTTTAAAAAAAATTTTTAAAAAAAAACCAATTTTTTTTAAAAAAAATTTTTAAAAAATTTTAAAAAAGGGAAAAGGGGGTTTTTTTTTTTAAAAAGGGGCCGGGGGTTTTTTAAAAAAAAAACAAAAAATTTGGGTTTTTTAAAAAAAAAAAAAAATTTTTTTTTTTGGGAAAGGGGGGGGGGGGGGTTTTAAAAAAAAGGGGACCTTTTGGGGGGGGGGAAAAAAAAAAAAACCCCCCCCAAAAAAAAAAATTTTAAAAAAGGGCCCTTTTTTTTTTTTTTTTAAAAAAAAAAAAAAAAAGGGGGGAAAAAAACCCCCCCTTTTTTTTTTGTCGGGGGGAAAAAATTTTTCCCCCCCCCCCCCCGGGGGGGGGGGGGGGGGGGTTGGGGGGGAAAAAAAAAAAGGGGGGGAAAAAAAAAAGGGGCTCCGGGGTTTTTAAAACCCCCGGGGGGGAAAAAAAAAGGGGCCGGGGGGGGAAAGATTTTTAAAAAAGGGTGGTCTTTTGGAAAAAAAAAATTTGGGGGGGGGGCCCCCCCTTTGGGGGGGGGGCCGGGGGAAAGGGAAAAAGGGAAAAAATTTTAAAAAATTTTGGGGGGGGTTTAAAAAAAAGGGAAACAAAAAAAAACCCCCAAAAAATGATTTAAAACCCCCTTTTTTTTTTTAAAAAATTTTTAAAAAAAATTTTTTTGGGGGAGGATAATGGTTTGGGGGAAAAAAGAAAAAAATTGGGGGGTTTTTTTCCCCGGGTTTGGGGGGGTTTAAAAAAAAGGGGGGGGGAAAAAAAAAATTTTTTTTGGGAAAAAAAAAAATTTTTTTTGGGGGGCCGGGGGGGGAAAAAAAAGGTGGGGGGGCGGCCCCACCCGGCCGGGGGGGGTTAAGGGAAAAGGGGGGGGCGGGAAAAAACCCCCCCCCCAGGGGGAAAGGGGGGGGTTTTTTTTGGGGGGGGAAAACCCCCCCCGGGAGGTTTTTAAAAAAGGGGGCCCCGGGGGGGTGGGGAAAAAAAAAGGGGGGGAATTTAAGGGTTTTTAAAAAAGGGGGGGGGGGGGGGGTTTGGGAAAGGGGGGTTTTTTAAAAAAAAAAAATTTTTTTTAAAAAAAATTTTTTTTTAAAAAAAATTTTAAAAAAAATTTTTGGGGGGGTTTAAAATTTTTTAAAAAAAAAGGGGGGAAAAAAAGGGGGGAAATTTGGGCCGGGGGGAAAAAAAGGGTTTAAAAAAATTTTTTTTTGGGGGGGGGGGGAACCCAAATTTGGGGGGGGGGGAAAAATTTGGGGGGGAAATTTTTAAAAAAGGGAAAAAAAAAAATTTTTAAAAAGGGGGGGGCCCGGGGGGTTTGGGGGGGCCCCCCCCCCCTTTTTTTTTGGGGGGCCCCCTTTTAAAAAGGGGTTTTTTTAAAAAAAAAAAAAAATTTTTTTAAAAAAAAAAAGGGGGGGAAAAAAAAAGGGCACCCAAAAATTTTTAAAAAAAAAATTTTTTTTTTAAAGGGGGCCCCCCCCAAAAAATTTTTTTTTTTTTAAAAAAAAATTTTAAAAAAAAAAAGGGGGGGGGGAAAAACGGGGGGGGGGGAAGCCCTTTTTAAAAGAAAAATAAAATTCCCCAAAAAAAAAGGGGGGGGGGGGGGGAAAGGGGGGGAAAAAAAAACCCCCAAAAAAGGGGGGAAAAATTTTTTTTAAAAAAATTTTTTTTTGGGGGGGGTCCCTTTTTCCCCCCCTTTTAATTTTTAAAAAAATTTTAAAAAAAAAAAATTGGGGGTTGGGGCCCCTTTTTTAAAAAAAATTTTTTTTAAAAAAGGGGGGGGGGGGGGAACCGGGGGAAAAAAAAAGGGGGGGGTTTTTTTTTTTAAAAAAGAAAAAAAACAAAAAAAAAAATTTTTTTTAAAAAAAGGGGGGGGGAAAAAAAGGGGTTAAAAAGGGGGGGGGGGGGGGGAAAAAAAAAAAAAAAAAAAAATTAAAGGGAAAAAAAATTTTAAAAAGGGGAAAAAAAAGGGGGGGGGGGCCCGGGGGTTTTTAAAAAAAAAAAAAAAAGGGGGGAAAAAAAATTTAAATTTTTTAAAAGGGGGGGGGGTTTAAAAAAAATTTCCCAAAAAAAAAATTTTAAAGGGGGGGAAAAAAAAAAAAAGGGAAAAAAAAAAAATTTTTTTTTTAAAAAAATTTTAAAAATTTTTTGGGGTTTTTTGGAAAAAAAAGGGGGGGAAAATAAAAAAAAAAATTTTTTGGATTTTTTTGGGAATTTTTGGGGAAAAAAGGGGGGGAAAAAAAATTTTGGGGGGGGGGGGAAAAAAAAAAAGGGGGGGTTTAACCCTTTAAAAAAAAGGGGGGGGGGGGGAATTTTTGGGGGAAAACCCCCCCCCAAAAAAAAAAGGGGGGGGGGGGGAAAAAAAAAAAAAAAACCCCCCTTTTTTTAAAAATTTGGGGGGGGGAAAAAGGGGGGGGGGGGTTTTTTTTTTTTTTTTTTTTTGGAAACCCCCCAAAAAAAAAAAAAAAAAATTTTTTTGGGGGGCCTTTTCCGGGGGAAAAAGGGGGGGGGGGAAAAAAAAGGGGGGGGCCCCCCCAAGGGGGAATTTGGGTTTCCCCCCTTTTTTTTTTTTTTTAAAAAAAATTTTTTTTTTAAAGGGGTTTTGGGGGTTTTTTGGGGGGGGTTTAAAAAAAAAAAAAAAAACCAAAAAATTTTTTTAAAAAAAAGGGGTTTTTTTTGGGGGAAAAGGAAAGGGGGGGTTTTTTACCTTATCATTTTTCTTCTTTTAGATTGTTTCTCCTGAGATCATCAAGAATCACAGGCTGGTCTAGAACTCACTAATATAGCAAGAATGACCTTGCACTTCCGATTCTTCTGTATTCATCTCTGGAGTGCTATAATTACCCTGTGAACCACTACACCCAGCTTATGTAGT
The DNA here is from genome assembly GCA_021653895.1 of Mastomys natalensis. NCBI lineage: Eukaryota > Metazoa > Chordata > Mammalia > Rodentia > Muridae > Mastomys > Mastomys natalensis. The sequence goes on from JAJTUV010003563.1 coordinate 58,032, forward strand.
ACTGAGGGTCCAACCAAGAACATCATGCTTGTCATGTCAGCACTCTACCAACTATATCACCAAACTCAGGGCCTGGTGCTTGCTAGGCAAGTGTTCTACTGAGATAAATCCCCAACCCCATATTTTACTATTTTAAAATTTTATGGGGGCTGGAGAAATGACTCACTGATTAAGAGTACTGGTTTCTCTTCCAGAGGTCCTGAGTGTAATTCTCAGCACCAACATGGTGGCTCACAACCATCTATAATGAAATGTGATGCCCTCTTCTGACATACAGATGTACCATGCAGACATGGTACTCATACATAATCACATTTTTAAAAACAGGGTCTCGCTATGTAGCTCTGGCTGTGCTAGAACTCATTCTGTAGACAATTCTGAACTCACAGAGATCTGCCTGCCTCTGCTTTCCATTGTGCTGGGATTAAAGGCATGTGCCATCATTTCCATTTTTTAAAAACACATTTTTAAAAAGTTTTTTAGTTTTGTCTGCATGGATATATGTGCACTGGTGTATGCCTGGTATCCAAAGAGGCCAAAAGAGGATGTCAAGTTTCCTGAGATTAAAGATGTATACTACTATACCCATTATGTTTTAGGCAGAGTCTTGTTTTGTAGCTCTAGCTGGCCTGGAGCACATATGGTCTAGCCTAACCTTGCACTTTTAACAATCTTTTTTTTTTTTTTTTTTTTTGGTTTTTCAAGACAGGGTTTCTCTGTGTAGCCCTGGCTGTCCTGGAACTCACTCTGTAGACCAGGCTGGCCTCGAACTCAGAAATCCACCTGCCTCTGCCTCCCAAGTGCTGGGATTAAAGGCATGCACCATACTGCCAGACCTATATTATTTTTGTATGACCAAAATGTATATGCACATCACATGGATGCAGATACTTATGAAGGCCAAAAGAGGTTGTCAAGATCACCTGGTACTGGAGCTGTAAGACATGGATGCTGGGAACTGAATCTATCTGAAGATTAGCAAGTGCTCTTAACCATTGTGTAATTTCTCCAGACCCCATATTATTATGTTTTGAGGCAGGGTTTTACTGTGCAATCCTTGCTGGCCTTGAATTCAGAGATCCACCTGCCCACGTCTCTTCAGTGCTGGGATTAAAAGTTTGTGCCACCAAGCTTGGCTCTATGGTCACTTTAAAGTAACAGGAAGCAAAGAAAGGCAAATTTCTGAGTTCAAGGCCAACCAGGTCTACAGAGTGAGTTTCAGAACAGCCAGAGCTATTCAGAGAAACCCTGACTCAAAATAACAAATACAGATTTAAAATATATATTATTTGTCATGGCTTTCATGTGGAGGTCAGAGGACAACTTACAGAGGTTGATTCTCATTATTAGAGTTGGTGGCAGTTTTCCTTAGATATTTAGCCATCCTCATGTATTTTTTTAATTAAAAAAATTATGGCTAGGAGTGGTTTGGCTTCATGTCTGTACGTGTACCATGTGCATACTGGGTACTGAAAGAAACAGAAGAGAGCATTAGATCCCTGGAACTAGAGTCATAGTCAGTTGTGAGGCACCATGTAGATCATGGGAATACGAACCTGGATCTTCTATATGAGAGAAAATCACTCCTTTCCAGAGATAAGCTTTCTGATAGGTTATTCAATCACAAGTAGTCAGCCTAAGCACATGAACATATAAACAACTCTAGATGGACTCAAGGGGAGTTATCAGGAAAGAATATGATAATGTATTCTATAAAATGTACAAAAATTCTCAATCAATTAATAAAAATATTTTGTTAATCCTGGCAGTGATCTTGCACACATTTAATTCCAGCATTTGGATCTCTGAGTTTTGAATTCAGGGCCAATCTGATCTACATCTTCAATTCCAGGACAGCCATGGCTACCAAAAGAAAAACCCTGTCTGGAAAAACACTTTTAAAAAACTGTGGGGCTGAAGAGATGGCTCAGTGGATAAGAGCACTGACTTGCTCTTCCAGAGGTCCTGAGTTCAAGTCCCAGCATTATCTTCCTCACCTGCCTAAGGCACCCATCCTGACTTGTTTAGAGGATGGGCAGGACTTTGGGGCAGAGAAGGTAGATTCTGAGAAAGTCAGAAGTGGGAGATTCAGGACATATGGGACTATGGAGGTAATGAGCTATTTGGCAGAATGCAGAAATGGGTTAAATTAAGAGGTAGGGGCTAGAGAAATGGCTCAGCAGTTAAGAACATTGACTACTCTTCCAAAGGTCCTGAGTTCAATTCTCAGCAACCACATAGTAGCTTACAACCATCTGTAATGGGATCTGATGCCTTCTTCTGGTGTGTTTGAACACAGCTACAGTGTGCTCATATGCATAAAATAATAGTAAATCCAAATAAATTAAGAGGTAGTTGGGTCAGGAGGTGGTGGCGCACACCTTTAATCCCAGCACTTAGGAGGCAGAGGCAGGTGGATTTCTGAGTTCGAGGCCAGCCTGGTCTACAAAGTGAGTTCCAGGACAGCCAGAGCTACACAGAGAAACCTTGTCTCAAAAAACCAAAAAAAAAAAAAAAAGGTAGTTGGGAGCAAGCAAGCTAAGGCCAAGCTTTCATAATGAAAGGTCTCTATGTCATTATTGGTAACTAGTGTGGAAGAGACAGCTTGGTTACATTTGGCACCCCACATCGGTGCCAGCTCCCAATAATGACAAAGACCTTTCATTAATATGAAAGCTTGGCCTTAACTTAGGCTTGCTCCCAACTAGCTCTTATAACTTAAATTAACCCATTTATACTAATCTACGTTCTGCCATGTGGCTCATAACCCCTCCTCAGTACCAGTCACCTATTCTTCCTTCATGTCTGGCTGACGAACCTCCAGCTTCTGATTCTTTCCCGGAGTCCCTCTCTCTGCCCAGAAGTCCCACCATCAGCTCTTTATTAAAGCAATCAGTAGGTACCTTAGGCAGATGAGGAAGAACAGAAACATTTTAACACAGTATACAAAAAGATTATCTCCAAAGAAAACCTGAATCTGAGCAAGAATAAACAGGCAAAGAGTTAGGATACCCATGGGCACACTGTAGTCTTGAATCTACCACCATGCCAATCCCAGGAGCTGAACAACAATGTACTGGCATGATGCTTCATTTCTTTTCTATTCTTATAACCTCAGATGATGCTGTTAGCCTCTCCTGACTAAAGTATCTGTATGAGTTGTCATATGCAGTTTTGCTTACATTTCCCATAGGCTTATCCGGATACACATTTGATTACATGTTAGTTATCTTTTTAAGTGGTTAAAAGTACTTCAGGGAGTAGGCCCAGAAATAAAACCCACAACCAAAACATAGACTTATCAGTGGGTAGCATTTAATTCCTTCCCCAAGACCAAGTACAACCAAAGGGAAAAGCCACACTGATTTTGGAGACCTAAAACCAAGCACCTGTGTCATGGCAGCCCAGCTCCCACCCCAAGTAGGAAGAACCAACAAGGTAAAAATAAACATGTTTATTATTGTGTCCACAAAAGCAAAGCTAGGGTGGCCTTTGTTAATACCCCCTGAAAAGGTGACAACAAACAGGCATGCATGACAACTACCACTGCCTCCACCAAGTTTTCCTCTAATGAAGTGAGGCACTCCCCACCAGACTCCCGTACCCTAAGGGTCAGAGGCAATAGGGCTAGGAGGCTCCAAAGGAAGGTACATGTGGACCTACTGGACTGTAGAAGGCCAGCATTTGCTGCTTCCTTGGCAAGATGAGGTGGGAGACAAGCAATCCCCTAAGCTAGACCCTACACCCCCTAGAACACACAAAAAAGCCCTACCCACCCCACCCCCAGCAAACACTGCTAAGGCAATCAGCCAAAACTCCAGTTAAGAGCTGCTCTGAAACCAATACCCTTAGGGATCCATCCAGAAGGGGTTACCTTCTTCAGCTTGTATGGAATAGTAAACAAAGAGCAGAAAGGCAGCAAAAACCAGGAAGAGTAACAGTTGGCCCCACAGTGGGACCTGTCGATCCTGGCCCAGAGCAGGAGCAGGGGCCTGTTTTTCTGGCCGAATGGCACGTCGGGTAAGCCATGAAGAGGGAGAAGATGAAGAGGACGACACAGAAGAGGTGGAGGATGTAGGAAAATATGATAAGCCCAGGGAGCTCCTGGAGACATTGGAAATGGGGCGGGTAGTGTGCGATGCTCTGGTAGGCACTGTCTCGACCATAGATTGGGCGTTCCCTGTGGCAAAAGAAGGGGACAGGTAGGCAGGAGAGTCTGAACCTCAAATTTGTTCCTGTCCTACATGTGTTCACTACTCACCTATCCTTGCCTTCCTCTTCTGAAGAAGAGAAAATGTCATCACGCACCTGCGGGATAATTAGGATTAGAAATGGGGAAGAATGGTTTCTTCCAAAAGTCTCTGGCTAGCTTATTCTAATCACATCCTATGGGCTAGAAAATTGAAAATTGCCCCCCCCCAACCATTCTGGGTCCATGTCCTCTTTATCTGTGGGGCCTTGCCACTCAGTTACTAACCCTATCAACTTAGTCCCAGCATCCTTTTATTCGCCAGGATTCTCAGGAGGTTTAAACCTATATCCTAGAGTGCAGGAGCTGTTACATATTTTCTGATCAAAAAGTTTGTGGGCTAGAGAGATAGTTCAGTGGTTAAGAGCACATATTATTCTTCCTAGGTGCCTGAGGTCAATTTCCAGCACTCATATCAAGCAGTTTACAACTATCTGTAGCTCTACCTCTAAGGGGAATCTGACAACTCTGGCCTCTGCAGGCCCCAGCACTCATGCATACTACCCACAGACACATACATGCAGTGAGAATTCTGGAATTTTGGTTTCTTTAAGAAACACAGAAATATTGTAATAATATGTTTTTGTTTTAATCCTAGGTGTGGGATACAGGGCTGCTTCACAGCAGCTGATTATGATTTGCCTCATGCTTTTAGCAAAGGTGTGGTTTTGCAAGTTGCAGATAGTTTCTGCAATTGTGTGTTACTTGGAATTCTGGGAATTTTTCAGAGGGTATGTAAATACTATAGCCTGATATGTGGGTTTTGTTGCAGTTTGTTAGTAGCTGGGGTCAAAGAAGACACAAGGAAGAAAGAAATTAGATTCAAGGATCTTCATTTCTCTCACCCTTCTATCCTTTCTCTCCTATCTAATGATTGGGGGTGAAAGGGGTGAGGGGGGACACCAACAAACTAACAAAAATTGGCTATATATATGTATAATTAAAGTAATTAAATCTTTAAAAGAGCCAAACCCCCCAAAACATTTGTATGTGCTACTGGAGATGAAACCATAGGTAAATGCTCTTCCACTGAGCTATATGTCCATTCCCAAATCTAATAGTTTTGGAGGTTCCAACGTAGAACATTTAACCCAACAACTGTATTCTGACCCTAACCATATTTGAAGGCCTAAGATCCACTCTTTGCACCTAGTATCTCCTTGGACTATCCAAACCTAGAATTCCTAAGGCTGCACCCCAGGTATGCTTACCAGCAAACTCACCTGGTGATGGAAGGTATCAGCATCTACAAGTGAGGTCCTGGGCTGGCGGAAGCTCTTGGACATGCCCACGGACTCAGGCTCCCGTATGTTCTGGTGGTCAGATAACTCTCCTCATAGTAGTCATCATTATAGTCTTGGAGAGGGAAAACAGTGGTAGAGGAAAAAGTGGTGCCCCTTAACTGGCCTCACTCCAAGGGGGTGAGGTCTGGGGTTTCCCTGTGCCCAAATCCCTGAAGAGTATGGGATAAAGACATCAGTGCCTATCCCATACCTGCCTTACCTTTGCTCTGGTAAAGTAAGGCGTCCTCTTTTTTGGGCAGATCATACATGTCTGAGTCCACGGAGGCTGAATCCAAGTCTATATGTGGAGGAGGTACAGGACCATTCGATCTCCAGGCTTCCCCTACTCCCTCAGTAGCTTCAGCCACACCCTCCTTCCCTAAGCTTTGTGCCCCCAAGCTGTTCTTTGGGGCTCTGCGGTTAGGGGCTCACCTGAGAAACCGATAAGAGAATGAAGACGATGAGTTGGGGGGCGAGAGCCTCCTTCTCTGGGTCTCGTACTCAAAGATTTTCTTTTCGTAGAGCTTGCGAGTGGAGCCTGCCCAGACACAGGGTGCGAAGTGGTCAGGGGACGTGAGCCGAGCACCCCAAGAACACAAGGAAACACGGGAAGGGGACTTGAAGGGAGGAGGTGGGGAGAAACGCTCAGGGAGGAGCGCGGGAAAGTGGGGGACTGAGAGAGGTTCTGAGCGACACCGGCTGCAGCATACCCACAATAGGCCCATGCGGGATGTTGTACTGGCGTAGCACTGCGGCCAGCTCAGTATCGGACAAAACCGCATAGTCGTCCATGGCAGACACGGCCGGCACCTGGAAGCGGTGTTGAATGCCAGGGGCGGCCAGGACCTATAGACAGGGTCCAAGAAACGGACAGCTCCGAGCCTGGCAGAGGAAGCACCAGAGCCTCAAGAGCGGCTGTGGGCGCGTCACGCCGCCGTCACGTTTGCGTCACAGCCGCCGCTACGCAGGTTGCGCGCGCTCCTCAGGTCCGGCCTAAACCAGCCAGAACGGCCGGTACATACCGTCTAGCTGAGGAAACAGACTGGGCTGGGAAACACTTCTGTGAGATTGGCTCGAACAGGGAGACGGAGGCAGAGGGCGGGGCTTGCAGGGAACCTGTGAGGCTTCCTTTGAGAGCTAGGCGCCGAGGGGCGGAGCTAGTTAGACTAAACCAGAGGCTGCTTTAAAACACTACTCTTTTTTTTTTTTTTTTTTTTTTTTTTGGTTTTTTCGAGACAGGGTTTCTCTGTGTAGCTCAGGCTGTCCGGGAACTCACTCTGTAGACCAGGCTGGCCTCGAACTCAGAAATCCGCCTGCCTCTGCCTCCCAAGTGCTGGGATTAAAGGCGTGCGCCACCACCGCCCAGCAAAACACTACTCTTGATAGATGGGCAGCAAATGCTCTTTCTCAGCAGGCCAAAACCAGCACGTGATTTCCCAAGCTGTGAGATCTCACATACTTTTCTTACTGGCTTCAACCTGATTTTATTCCCGGTGTTCCAGTGGCTAGGGTTTTTTTTTTTTTTCTCGAGACAGGGTTTCTCTGTGTAGTCCTGGCTGTCCTGGAACTCACTCTGTAGACCAGGCTGGCCTCGAACTCAGAAATCCGCCTGCCTCTGCCTCCCAAGTGCTGGGATTAAAGGCGTGCGCCACCACCGCCCGGCTGTGCCTAGGGTTCTTAGCTGCAGAGTGGTCCACAGCAATGCCAAGAGTCCAATCCTGAGAGCGAAGCCTTCCAGAGCGCCTGACTCTGCTGCGAGCTCTTTGTGTGCACAAGTGCTGTCAGACAGGGCTCTCATCACCTAAACATAGCCACACACAGACCCCTGGCACTCCCTACCCATCTCCGCTGGTCTTCCCAGTCTCATGGCCCTGGCCTGCCCACCTGCACAGGCCCATTCCCACCATCATCTCCTCTGCCGCCTAGTTCTATCCGGGAGGAAATCGGGCCAGCACTGGGCCAAGTGGCCACCAGCACTACAGGATCAAGCAGCTTTCCATGTCCAGGACATGCCAATGGGTACAATCAGAGGGCGCCTGCCGTGTGATGCATGTAGATCGGTACACCTTGTACCTGCCTAACTCACTGTTCCATTCACCTTGGGCCCTGAGGAGTTCTGGGGAGAGAGGTCTTTTCTGGCAGAGTAGAATAGCCTCTAAGCTTGGTGTGACCTTAGAAGCCTAGATAGTGTGCAAAGCCTAGAGCAGTGGTTCTCAACCTTCTTAATGCCACGACCCCCCCGCCTTTTTTTTTTTTTTTTGGTTTTTTGAGACGGGGTTTCTCTGTGTAGCCCTGGCTGTCCTGGAACTCACTCTGTAGACTAGGCTGGCCTCGAACTCAGAAATCTGCCTGCCTCTGCCTCCCAAGTGTTGGGATTAAAGGTGCCCGGCTGCTACGACCCTTTAATACAGTTTCTCATGTTGTGGTGACCAACCCCAACATAAAATTATCGTGTTGTACTTCATAAGTGTAATTTCGCTATTGTTATAAATTATAATATAAATATTTGCTATGCAGGATATCTGATATGTGAGACCCAAAGGGATATCGACCCAGAGGTTCTGAACTGCTGGCCTAGAGGCAAACCATGGGAATTGATGGAGGCTTCCTAAGGATCTGGATCAGAGAAACATTGCCTTGAAGAGTGACCATGACCATTATATTCTACACAAAGTCATGTGGATCTTGGTAGGGTGCCTGTTATTGGGAGATCTAGAAGAAGGTGTACATGCAGAAAAGGTTTGTAGGATGTCTGATCTCTTAACCTTTCTAATGCTGTGACCTTGTTGTGACCACAACAGTTCCTCATGTTGTGGTGACTCCCAATCATAAACTATTTTTTGTTACTTTATAATGATAATTTTTGCTACTCTTATGAGTCATAATGTAAATTTTTTGGCGATAGAGGTTTGCTATTGGGGTTGCAACCCACAGGTTGTCTTAATTGATAGTGAGAGTGAGTACTCTGGTCAGTTCTAGGCTGGCCTGATGAAACTTTATTATTTATTTATTTATTTATTTTTTCTTGAAACAGGGTTTCTCTGTATAGCCCTGGCTGTCCTGGAACTCACTCTGTAAACCAGGCTGGCCTCGAACTCAGAAATCTGCCTGTCTCTGCCTCCCAAGTGCTGGGACTAAAGGCGTGCGCCACCACTGCCCGGCTGATGACACTTTAGTGAAGGTCACAGGCCAGTTCTCTATGGAAGTTTAAAGTAGGCAATGGTGAGGAGGTGGAGCCCAGTTTTGACCACATACAAAGTGCTTAATGAAGAAGAGTTGCTGTTGGATAGGTTTAAAAGAAAGTGCCCACTCTGTCTCTGGAAATGGAGCTGTATGAATCTCTGGAGAAGATGCTGGGTTAAGAAAAGACAGGAGAAAATTCTTGGGCAGGAATGTGTGTGAGTGAAAGAGAGAGAGACAGACACAGACACACAGAGAGGCAGAGAGAGAGAGAGAGAGAGAGAGAGAGAGAGAGAGAAACATTCTGCCTATTAAGTGGCTGCTTCATGATTTTTTTTTTTTTAGTTTTGGCAAAATCAGATTTTCCAGCATCCCCTCCCCCTCCCCCTGTGCTGGCCCCTCTCCCAGAGGCCTCTGCATACAGAATGAATGTCAGTACTCCCCTCCCCTTACAGAATCAAGTTGCTTCCTTATGAGGTCAAGGAATTTTAGGTTTGCTTCTCCCTAAGGAACACCCTCTGCCACCTGCCTCAGCTGTCTGCCTCCTAATCCCCCTACTATCCTACTATAAGATCCTATCACAGATGTTACCAGGAAGCTGTACTGTGGTCTTCTTGTACATACTGTCTGATGTCTTAGACCTTACATCTAGCCCCACTGCAGTGTAGCTTCCTTCTCTATCATTCAGCAGGAGAATCAGGATCCCAGAGTTCAAGTTAAGTGATTCATGGAAATATTCTCCTCAGGAAGTCATTAGGTGCTGCAAGACTGGCTTTATACCTCAATCAGAATTTGTCAGAGGGGCTAGAAGGATGTGTGTAGAGAGCATTCTGTGGGTCTCTGGGAAATTCTGAGGAGTAGCCCTTTGTCAGGTGTTGCTAATTGAGAAAAAAAAAATCTTGGAAGTAAACCATTCTAAGAATAAGAATAAGAATAAGAAAATTGCTGGTCCTGTATTCCATCCAGCACTCAGGATTTTGAGGCAGGAGGATTGAAAGTTTAAGGCCTGCATGAGCTTCAGGGTGAATTCAAGACCACAACTTTAGGGAGGTAGCAGTTTTGGAGATTGAATCTAAAATTTAATTGCATGCCAGCCAAGTACTCTACCCCAAGATAACTAACTACACCCCACCCCCCATTTTACTTTTGATTTTGAGACAGAGTTTCACCAAGTTACCCAGTGTGGTCTTGAATTCACCCTGATAAATTCATTGGCCTCCCTAGTAGATGTTTCCAACTAGACAGAACAGTAAGAGACCTAAGTCCTATCTGGAGGCCAGAGTGTGAAATGTCATTGCCAGCAGAGCTAACAAAGCTAGCAAGGGATGCATGCTCCCTGGAGAGGACCCTGGCACTTTGCTCTTCAAGTTAAACTACAGATCACCAAGTTGACTCTGCAGATGTGGTCAAACTCCCCTACTCACTCTTCTTTCTATCTTTGTTGTTTGTTTGTTTGTTTGTTTGTTTGTTTGTTTTTGAGACAGGGTTTTTCTATGTAGCCCTGGCTGTCCTGGAACTCACTCTGTAGACCAGGCTGACCTCAAGATCCTACTGCCTCTGCCTCCAGAGTGCTGGAATTAAAGGCATGCGCACCACTGCTCATTCTTTCCCATTCCTTCCTTCCTCCTCTTCTCTTCTTTCTTCCCTTGTAGCTTGCCCTTCTCACCTTTCTCACTCTTTCTTCTTACTGTGTAGCCTAGGTTTGACCTGGAACTTGGAATCCTTTTGTCTTCAGCCTCCAGAGTGCAAGAATTCCAGGTTCCTTCTCTTTTTGATAATATAGAGTAGGAAAAACAAATCAAACAAGCCTGTCATTCCAGCACTTGGAAGGCAGAAATAAGAGTAATTGCCACTTCAAGGCCCAGTTTGGGGTGTTCATAGTGATTTCCTGTTCAGCCTGAGCTACAGAGTGAGATCTAGTCACCCCCAACACACACACACACACACACACACACACACACACCCTAGAATATATTGTAGGTGGTAAAGAAAACCTCATTTGCAATATCTATTTCAGTTGTGTGTGTACACACAGGCATGATGCAAATATAGCTCATATTGGGGTTGTAGGGAAAAAAATAAAATAACAGAACGTTGAAATGGAATTTCTTTATGTGGCCTTCCCTAGGAAGTGACATTTGAGTTGAATCTGAAGCTACAGGAAATGGCCATGTAGAAGAGGAAGAGAGAGCTTGACAATATTAGATAATGGCTATGCCCACTAAGTTCACAGATATTTTGGTTCTTTGTACCACATTGCACATTTCCAGGCTTTGGAACTGTATGTGATTGCTTGAGAATTCAGTGTATTTCTTCTGCTTGCTCTCAGGCACCTAACAGGGACCAAAATCAATGATAGCTGGAGGTAGGTGGGGGTGGGGGGTGTCATCACAGGGCTCAGGGACCTACTGGGGTCTTAGGAGTGTTTGGTGCTCACTACAATTAATTTATCTGTTATCTTTCATCCTGTGGAGCAAGATTTGACCTGTGTGGCCAACCCAGGCTTGCTCAGAGACAGAAGGCTGTGACCGTGGGGAACTCCTCAGAATAGGTGGCTTCGGAACAGAGCCTCCTTTCCAGCCAGGAAACACTTGGCTCCCCTACACTCATCTAGCCTCATAAAGGCTGGGTCTAAACATAGGGTTTTTCAGACCCTGCTCTGGAGGGTGAGCCCTACTCCCTTGAAGCCTGGCAAACCTTCACGGAACGGTGAGCTCATTTTGGGGGGCGGCGTCGCCAGTTAGCGGGGCACTTGAGCTCGTAGCGAGCCCCGCACCCCCTCCCTGCCCCCAGCTCCCGGGCGATTTTTTACCAATTAAGGCTTTCTTGCCCGGTCGGCGCGGGGCGGGCGTGGGGCGGGGATGCAGCTAACAAGAAGGCGGGCGGCAGCGGCTCATTCGCGTGGAGGCGCTCGGCGCAAAGCAGACGCCAGTGGAGCTCCAAGGCTTCCGGCGCGGGCGCGGAGAGCTGGGCGCCACCCCGCGGTTGCAGGAACAGCAGGTGAGGGCTCAGTGGTCAGCTCCACACTGGCTAGTCCTCAGATAGTGGATGTGCGGCTCCTGAGCTGGAGAAAGGTCTGGAAAGCAGTCAGAGAGGCCAAGGCCAGGTACAGGTTGGGTATGGACTCAGGTGCCAGGCATCGCGTTGGTGTCCAGAGATAGCCTTGCATAGTTTACCACAAACTTATTGTGGCTATGCCCAGGAATCTGGGAGCTCGAGCCCAAGTTGGGAGTCCTTGAAAAGGGGGCTGGTATCTGAGCGTTTGGCAGAGATGGGTACAGGCATGGACGCCCATAAACTGGTCATTATGTACCTATCTGGGAAAGGTTTTTTGAGACGAGTACCCTGATTAGGATAAGAGTGACAACTTGGAAGAAAAATTTAAGCCAATGACAAGCGTGGACGCAAGAGAGATGAAACAAGGGTGGATACAAGAGTCCTCTGCTGGTTTGGACACCGAGAGCTGATTCCAGGGCTGTGGCAAGGGCATGGCCAGCTAGATTTTCAGCCTGGGTTTTGGGTCCTGTCTCAGGTTAGTTCTGAGTATGATGGTCATTGCTGGTCAGGGACATAAGCATCAACGTTCCTAGATACCAAAGCCAGACTGGGGCCAGAAAAAGTGGGTGAAATCCACCGCAGTCAGTTGAAGCTCCAGACAGTCTGGCCAAGGTGCAAGCTCTGGAAATCACTATTCTCTTCTGCCACACCTGGATTTGCCTTAAGGGCACTGGTCTCACTTTGGGGATTTTTTGTTTCCTTCCCTCCTGGCGCCCCTGGCTACACAGGTCTAGAAATAGCTCTACAGGATACCAGTAGAGCTGGTGGGCTTGGGCCTATAGTTCCCTGTGGGAGGGCCTGGTCTGGGGTCTGAGAGGAGTGGGGTGGGGAGGTGGGCGGGGTGTGTTTAGCATCCAAGAGTCTACTCCAAATAAGGGAAATATGAAAGAGCTGGATTTTGGCTTCCTGGGGCTGCCCCATCTGTGTCTTTGGGATGGAGCGACATCTGGTGGTGGCACTTGTCCACTCTAAGGACAGGACATCCCCCACCCCACCCAATTTCCTCTTTCCCCCTAAATAGCCAAATCATAGGGCTAGAAGCTGGAAGACACAAGTTCTTTCTTTCTTTCTTTCTTTTTTTTAAGATTTATTTATTTTACATATGTGAGTACACTGTTGCTGTCTTCAGACATACCAGAAGAAGGCATCAGATTCCATCACAGATGGTTCTGAGCCACCATGTGGTTGCTGGGAATTGAACTCAGGACCTCTGGAAGAGTAGTCAGTGCTCTTAACCGCTGAGCCATCTCTCCAGTCCAAAATGCAAGTTCTTTGTGTTTTGTTACTATGATTCCATTTTCCTTGTTCTCTGTAAATTAATGAACTCAGGTGATCTAGCCAAATAACACTGAGTGGAAAATCATTTATTGATGCAATTCCATACATGGGAATTTGCTGTCCAGTAGGTCAGGGGAATCAGAAATATCACCCTAATTGTTTCTTGAATAACATGGCTGGAAGTTTCCATTTGGGTTACCCCTTCACAGTTCTGCCATCCTGTCCCCCAGCTCAACCTTTGGCTCACTTGGTACAGATATTATGAAACAGAAGAGGAGAGGATATCCTCTTCTTTTGCAGGTGACTGGAAGTAGAATGGTGACTGGAGGTGGGATGAGGGTGGTTCTGTACTGAAAATATGATTTGACTGATGATATTATAGACAATCTCGAGATGACCATGCTGAAAGGTGGTGCCCACTGTGATCAAAGCCCTATCATAGCCCTACCACAGTCAATGAAGACACTCCAGGCCATGGGAGAGTCAACCATATTTGGGCATGACATGTTGGCCAACCCAAGGCCTCCTTCAGCCACTGGTTTTTTTTTATTTATTTAATTTTATGCACATAGTTTTGCCTACATTCATGTCTGTGTGAGGGTGTCAGATCCCTGGAGCTTGAGCTACAAACAGTTAGTTGTAAGCTGCCATATGGGTGCTGGGAATTGAACCTTGGTCCTCTGGAAGAGCAGCCAGTACTCTAATCCACACGGAGCCATTTCTCCAGCCCCAGCAGCTACTTGTCTTAGAATTGAGAAGTAGGGACAGAGGCCTGCCTTTCTGGAAAAACAATTTAACATTCTGGTGAGGCTTGAAGCACAAAGAAAGTAGATGGAAGGAGTCTACCACGGGAAAGACATAGGTAAGATGAATCCCTTTAACTAAAGAGGGTAGTTGGGAGTATCCCCTACAGTTTTTTTTTTTTTTTCTGTATCTTTCTTTGTTCCTTTCTGCCTCAGCTTAGCATCCTCATCACTATTTCCAGAAAATATCTATCATAAAATTAACTTTTAGTGAGTAGCTTCACACTACTCAGGGAACTCACTCAGGCTCCTTAGCAAGCCTTGATGTCTTGTGGTTCTCCTTCAGTAATCTGGGGACCCTATCCCTGAGTCCCTCCACATCTCTAGGGTCACAGCAAGGCTTGGGGCTGTTCAGCCAGAAAAGACCTCTCTCCCCAGAACTCCTCAGGGCCCAAGGTGGGTGGAACAGTGAGTTAGGCAGGTACAAGGTGTACCGATCTACATGCATCACACGGCAGGCGCCCTCTGATTGTACCCATTGGCATGTCCTGGACATGGAAAGCTGCTTGATCCTGTAGTGCTGGTGGCCACTTGGCCCAGTGCTGGCCCGATTTCCTCCCGGATAGAACTAGGCGGCAGAGGAGATGATGGTGGGAATGGGCCTGTGCAGGTGGGCAGGCCAGGGCCATGGAGACTGGGAAGACCAGCGGAGATGGGTAGGGAGTGCCAGGGGTCTGTGTGTGGCTATGTTAGGTGATGAGAGCCCTGTCTGACAGCACTTGTGCACACAAAGAGCTCGCAGCAGAGTCAGGCGTCTGGAAGGCTTCGCTCTCAGGATTGGACTCTTGGCATTGCTTTGGATCACACTGTGGCTGAGAACCCTAAATTCCAGAAGAATAGAGAATGAAGATAGAGGAGGGTACAGGGTAGGGGCGGAGCCCAAGTGATGCAGGGACCTTATTTGCTTGGCTTTCTGCAGGACCTTGGGGAAAGAAAGTCCCTTGTAAGGGTGTGCCGGCTGGAGCTGAGCAATTCTGTCACAGAATTGCTCAAGCTTTCCTAGATCTGGGGTCCGTTTCCTGTAGTACTGTAGCGGATGTTGCCAGACCTTTTTGTGCTCTTTGGGGCTCAAAGACCCTTTCTGAAGCAGGGGAGTTGAGTAGCTTTTGGCGGAGCGCTGCGGCAGGCAGCGGCGTGGGATGGGGAGTGGATTGTGGGGGGCATTCCAACGGGAGGGGCGAGACGGGGCGGGCGCGGCCCAGAAGCCCCACCCAGAGGCTCCGCCCCAAGGAAACTTTGCCTCTGGCTCCGCCCTTCGCCTGCATTTAAAGGGCTCTCTCTTTCCGCAGTGCAACCTCTGTTCTGTGCCTCGTCTTTCATGCTTGGAGGTGCCTACTACTTTAATTAAAGGGCCGTCCCATCAGCGAGGCTGCAGCACCGCCCCTCCGTTCCTAGCGCCTCAAAATGAGTAGCTCTCACTCCCGCTCTGGTCAGAGTGCGGCGGGCGCGTCTCCAGCAGGCGGTATCGACACACGAGACGCAGAGATGCCTGCTACCGAAAAAGACCTAGCAGAAGATGCACCATGGAAGAAGATCCAGCAGAACACATTTACCCGCTGGTGCAATGAGCATCTTAAGTGCGTGAGCAAACGCATCGCCAATCTGCAGACGGACCTGAGCGATGGTTTGAGGCTCATCGCGCTGCTCGAGGTACTCAGCCAGAAGAAGATGCACCGCAAGCACAACCAACGACCCACTTTCCGCCAGATGCAGCTCGAAAATGTGTCGGTGGCGCTTGAATTCCTGGACCGTGAGAGCATCAAGCTCGTGTCCATAGGTGAGGATGCGGGCTACACTGGGGCGCTGCGTGGGTGCGGGCGTGGTCACCACATATTCTTCCTCTCTTCTGCTCTAGAGGTTCCCTCCCAGTTCTCTTCTCTAGCTGCCGCACAATAAGGATATCCCTAGGCCCCTCAGTCGCCTTGTTCTTCGAGGTCCTCGAGAACAAAGGCGCACAGGCTGGCCTGGCGAGCATGCGAACCGCTACGCGCCCCCGCCTGCTACGCCTTGCTGGCCTGCTCCCAGGCTGATCTCACATCCTCTGTAGGCCGCGCCCCCAATGCTGCTCCCGAGGTGGGACAGGCACAGACTAGGCTTATGCCCCTGAGAGCTGCACCCCATCCCTGGATATCCATGCTTTCTACCTACAACAATTTAAAAAGTACCCTTTTAGCCTTTGGCTGCTTCTGTAGTTCTAAAGTGAAGGTTGCAGCTTGTTCTATTTATGTAGGACTCCCTCAACTTCTTGCCCTGGAACATGCTTCCCCATTGGAAATAGTTTAAATCTCCAGTTTATATCTTTTTTGCTGAACTTGGAGGGGGGGGCAAAGAGATGTATTGGTGGCAAAACTGTACTCCAGGTGTATTGAGTGTGGTTGACTGAAGGCACTTGAGCATTTGGCTGTAGTGTATGCTTGGGTGCCAGCTTTGCTATCATGAATCAAATTCTTGTTTCATTGTAAACCTTGGTTTTGTACATCTAGAATGCAGAGATAGGTTGAAAGGTGCTTCAGTGTGCACAGGGTTTATTGCTAGCCCAGTGCCCCTGTCTTTGAACTGGAGAAGTTGGCATTGGTATTGTCTCTTGCAGGATCCCATGCCTTTCTCAAAGTAGGGGCTGCTCATGGACAGGCACCAGAATTGGTAACTTGGGAATGTGGAACAGGGAGAGTAGAAGAATGAACCTTTTATCCATAATAGAAAGGGTTTTCTGTTATTCTTACAACTTTGGGATGGCACATGTCAGTTAAACCAGTGAGGTACCAGCCTGGTCTACAGAGTGAGTTCCAGGACAGCCAGAGCTATACAGAGAAACCCTGTCTCGAAAAAAACCAAAAAACCAAAAAAAAAAAAAAAAAAAAAAAAAACCAACCAACCAACCAAACAAACAAACAAACAAAAAAAAAACCAGTCAGGTACTAAAGTTCTCCTGGCCCCTCAGAGAGCAGATTTCAAGTGCTGAGTTAGTTTTTTTTTGGAATGCCCATACAGGCGTGCCAGTGGATGTATGAAAACTCAGCCCTAGTCCCAGCCTGTCTAGCCAGCTGAGTCATTTCTGAGTCTTAGAGGGGGGCAACCGGATGTGGGGAGGCAAGCCACACCCCAGCTCTTTAGGGGGCGTCGCCTCCCTCTTTCTTTTTCCCCTCCTTCTTTTGAGCTGGCTGGAGCAGGCCTAGTTCCCAGAGCTTTGCCATATAAGGCAAAAAAATGTTGGAAAGCAGCAATGATTAGGGGAGGGAGGGGGTTGGCTGGCCCAGGGGCTGGGGATAAGGGGTGGGATGGGGCGGGGCCATCTAACCAGGCTGCTTCCCAACCCTGGGCCCTGGTCCTCTTCTCTTGGGAGGGGTACAAAGCTGGCATAGCCCTCCTAATCAGAACAGGGGAGCGACCAGATGTACCTTACTGGGATGGTGGGTCTGTCTTTGCTCTTCCCCTTGGAGGCTACTAAGGACCTATGGTCTCCTTGGGGGTTCTTAGGTAGGGTAGGATCCTTGTGTCCTTGGTTTCTTTGAACTTCCTTTCCCATCCTCTCAGTATTTTGGGACAATGAAAAACATCCAGCGGGACCAGGATCTGTTTGTGAATGGAAAGATCACTCTGCTTTGAGAGGCTCAGGTAGTAGTTCTCCAGGTTGTTCTCCCATTGGACTGGAATGTACCTGATGTCTCAGTGGTATCCTAGTTTTTACTACCCTCCCCCATTGATTCACTAGATAAACATTCTCTGATTACAGGGAAGTCCTGTAGGGTTTCCAAAGATGAGCATTAGAAAATGCTACTCACTATAAGCCATCCACCCTTGAGGATATTAAAGAGGTGGCTTTGGGTGGGGCTCAGGGGAGTTGCCATAGTGATGGGTGTTTAGGGTGCCTACCCTAACCACTTCCCTTGTGGTAAGCCTTGTGGCTGCCTGAGACCTAGCTCGTTAGGTGGCAAGTAGGGTGGGTGGTGAGTAGCATCTAAGCAGATTATGCTGAAACAGCAGGACTTGAGGACACCACCCAAGGCCTCTGCAACAGGGGTTCCCAAGTGTTCCTTGGCACCAAAGGCAGGTTAACCCAGCCTCATCCTACTCTTCCTCTTTCAGCTGGGCAATGGGGGCTGTCACCCCAGAAGTTCCCTATAAGCCTCAATGAGTCAGAACTAAACATAGTTCGTTTGACTTGTGATCCCCTTCCCAAAGCCAGTCCTCTTTTGTGCCACCTCTTGTTTACTAGTTTGGTGTGTGTGGGGGACAAGGAAGTAGCAAAGGGTGGAGCTTGCACCCTTTTACACAAGAATCCTTGCTAACACCCCTACTTCCTCTGCTTTATCCCCTACTCTGGAGCAGCAGTTGTATTTCCTAACTACTCTTTGCCAACCTAGCCTTCCTCTTCTTTGGTTCCAGCACAGCTTGTGGTCAGGGGCCCTGTTAGGGCCAGTTAGGGCTGAGCCACTTCTCCCACTTCCCATAGATCCCAAGAGATTAAGGCAGGTCTTGATTTCAGCAGCTGCAAAGCATTCATCTCACTTGCTCTTCCACTCTCCTCCTGGGCTTTGGGGTTTTTGGCAGGGTCCCTCTTATTGCATTGTATTATCATCATGTGTCTATGGGTGTCTTCCCCCCAAACTCTCTTTTATCACTAAATATTTTCTTATATCATTTAGAGGCCCTGGGCAGAGGATGCTTGATCCACTTTCTACCCCTAGTTGGGAGGGGCCTCTTGTCACCTAATTGATTTGCTGTGCTGCTGACCTAAGTCCCTCCTTGCTGGCCTTCATAAAGAAAATCCCTAACTGTGCAGTGCTGCCACCCCTTTTCCCACAGACAGCAAGGCCATTGTGGATGGAAATTTGAAGCTGATCTTAGGCCTCATCTGGACCCTGATCCTGCACTACTCCATCTCAATGCCTATGTGGGATGAGGAAGAGGATGAGGAGGCAAAGAAGCAAACACCCAAGCAGAGGCTTCTAGGCTGGATTCAGAACAAGCTGCCACAGCTTCCCATTACCAACTTCAGTCGAGACTGGCAGAGTGGCCGGGCCCTGGGTGCTCTTGTTGATAGCTGTGCGCCAGGTGAGGGGCACATAGATGGAAGATCTTGGGATAAGGCTGTCTGGTCAACCTAGAAGGTAGTTCTATAGTCCCAGACTCACAGCATGTTCTTTTCTGTGTTGTAGGCCTATGTCCTGACTGGGACTCCTGGGATGCTAGTAAACCTGTGAACAATGCACGGGAAGCCATGCAGCAGGCTGACGACTGGCTAGGCATTCCTCAGGTATGTTCCCTGACTGGCCCCTACAGCTAAGGGGTGCTTGGTCAAAGTGAAGAGAGACCCAATGGCTCTTGTCTTCTGTCTGTAACAGGTGATTACCCCAGAGGAAATTGTGGACCCCAACGTAGATGAACATTCTGTTATGACCTATCTGTCTCAGTTTCCCAAGGCCAAGCTGAAGCCAGGGGCTCCTCTTCGGCCCAAACTGAACCCAAAGAAAGCCCGAGCCTATGGGCCAGGTGAGGGGACTTGGTCAGTGACATTCCAAGGGCTGAGCACTTATATCTGGTCCATGGGACAGTATTCTCTTTCAACTTGGGTCCTAAGAGGTCTTGCTTGGGTCATGACTGGTGGGCAATGAAGTACTCACTCTTGAGGAAGATGAATGGATCAGGTTTGGTCAGAAATGGTGTCTTGCCAAGGAATACTAGTAAGTTCCTTAAGTCATACTGGCTTGTAGGAAGCTTCTTATTTTATTTTATTTTATTTTATTTTATTTTATTTTATTTTATTTTTTGGTTTTTTTCGAGACAGGGTTTCTCTGTATACCCCGGGCTGTCCTGGAACTCACTTGGTAGACCAGGCTGGCCTCGAACTCAGAAATCCGCCTGCCTCTGCCTCCCAAGTGCTGGGATTAAAGGCGTGCGCCACCACCGCCCGGCTGTAGGAAGCTTCTTGATTGAAGGAGGAGCCTGTGTAGTGCTATTCTATAGTTGAAGATGAAGTAGTCAGGATCATCCAGGTGCAAGGGGTTTGGAAACAAGTGCAGCAGCAAACCAGACTGTTACAGAGAATGGGCCATGGCCTGTCCTGGTGGCAACAGCACACATAGCAGGGTTCTGAGGCCAGGCTCAATGCTGGGGTTTACTTTGAACGAACCTGCATGATTGGATTGTGCCTAGCTGGGGGAGGGGCACTGAGCCTGCAGAGGGATAGGGTCTCTAATGCTGTGTCCATAAACCTTTAGTGTTTTGGAACCAGGGTATAGAGGTAAGGGGGTGGCTCTACCAGTTGTTCCAGGGCTTCCTCATCTTCTGACAGGTATCGAGCCTACAGGCAATATGGTGAAGAAGAGAGCAGAATTCACTGTGGAGACTCGAAGTGCTGGACAGGGAGAGGTGCTGGTATATGTGGAGGACCCAGCTGGACACCAGGAAGAGGTAGGATTATCCATTGGCAGGGAAGGATTCTGCTGTGTTCCCTTTTGGAAGGGCTACTCTTAACACTCTTTCCATTACAGGCAAAAGTGACTGCCAATAATGACAAGAACCGTACTTTCTCTGTCTGGTATGTCCCTGAAGTGACAGGGACTCATAAGGTGAGTCATTAGCTGAGAAGGAAGTTGGTGGCCCATGGTGAAGGGCCCTTTACCTCACTCTCACAGCCTGCCCCCTCTTGGGAACAGGTGACTGTGCTTTTTGCTGGCCAACATATTGCCAAGAGCCCCTTTGAGGTGTATGTGGACAAGTCACAGGGTGATGCCAGCAAAGTGACTGCCCAGGGCCCTGGTCTGGAGCCCAGCGGCAATATCGCCAACAAGACAACCTACTTTGAGATCTTCACTGCAGGTGAGGGGAGGCAGCCAAGGCCCAGCCAGCCATGGGGGAGAGCTGTGCTGGAGTCTCAGAGCTGAGTCTGTGCCTTGGGACAGGAGCTGGCATGGGTGAGGTGGAAGTTGTCATCCAGGACCCTACAGGACAGAAAGGCACAGTGGAACCTCAGCTGGAGGCCAGGGTGTGACAGCACCTATCGCTGTAGCTATCAGCCTACAATGGAGGGTGTCCATACAGTACATGTCACCTTCGCCGGTGTTCCCATCCCTCGCAGCCCCTACACTGTCACTGTTGGCCAAGGTAGGCCTGCCCACGGGTGTTCTTCTACTGTGGTACTGTGACCTGAGCCTCTCGGGAGGAGTAGGCAACTGAGGCTGTCCCACTGAAGCCCATGTTTAGGCGTCCCAGTTTCTGAGCTTCCACTGTTTGGGCAAGCACTATCTTTCTTTTCCCATACTGGAGCCCTTTGCTCTTTCTTCTTCCTCTCTTTTTGCCTCTCTTCGTCTCTTTTCTCCATGCTTTTACCTTCGGAAGAGCTCACCCCAGCTGTCTAGAAACCTGCTGCTCTCTGCTCTGCCCGCAAGGTCAACGGTACTTGGATCCATTTTTCTCTTGGTGGGGAGGGCTGGGTGGATGTATTGGAATTAATGTGAAGCAGGTGGAAGAAAGCCTGTCATGTCTTTGCTTTGGGTGTGGGTTCTAGATCTATTTAAGTTCTTTCTTGCATGTGATTCACCAGCCTGTTGCCCATTCCTAATGGCCTGGTTCTATGGGTAGCAAGGGAGGGGATACCCAGCCCCAGTTCCCCACAACTCAGCTGGCTTATTTGCCCACAGCCTGTAACCCAGCTGCCTGCCGGGCTGTTGGTAGAGGCCTCCAGCCTAAGGGTGTGCGAGTGAAGGAAACAGCAGACTTCAAGGTGTACACAAAGGGCGCTGGCAGTGGAGAGCTAAAGGTCACTGTAAAGGGTCCCAGTAAGTTTATGTAGTGGGGTAGTGGGTGATAGCCCTCAGGTCATGGTTGGACAGGCAGGCCTAAGTTATTCCTTGTTTTTGCAGAGGGTGATGAGCGTGTAAAGCAGAAGGACTTAGGGGATGGTGTGTATGGCTTTGAATATTACCCCACAATCCCTGGCACATACACTGTCACCATCACATGGGGTGGCCAGAACATTGGCCGCAGGTAAGCTCCCTCCACTACTGAGCTCCCTCCATGTTCTGAGCTCTACCATCTCTCTATCTGGTGAGAGGCCAGTGGCATCTTTCTGCCTGGCCCACTGCTGTTAGGCATAGGGCAGTGGCTCTTGGTGCTTACCTATATGGTGCTTTTGCCTGCAGTCCGTTCGAGGTGAAGGTAGGCACTGAGTGTGGCAATCAGAAGGTTCGGGCTTGGGGTCCTGGCCTGGAAGGTGGCATTGTTGGCAAGTCAGCAGACTTCGTAGTAGAGGCCATTGGTGATGATGTGGGCACCTTGGGTAAGTTGGAGGCTTCAAAGTGGGTACCTGGACTAGAGGGTGGCAAGGGCAGCCTATCCCAAGGCTCTAAGCATCACTAGAACTGATGGCTGTTGTCAGGTTTCTCTGTGGAAGGTCCATCACAGGCAAAGATTGAATGTGATGACAAGGGAGATGGCTCCTGTGATGTGCGCTATTGGCCCCAGGAGGCTGGCGAGTATGCTGTTCATGTGCTGTGTAATAGTGAAGATATCCGTCTCAGTCCTTTCATGGCTGACATCCGTGAGGCACCCCAGGATTTTCACCCAGACCGGGTAAAGTGCACACAACATTGACCTGAGCCTGGCCTTCTGTTTTTGCTTGGGAAGGCTCATGGTGGTGGGCATTATCTCATCTTGTCAGCAAGGCTAAGGTCATGAGCCCAGACCCTGGATGGTATTCCTAGCACCATGCTTTTACTACTCTGTGTTGCTTACCCCTGCCTGACTTTGGTGGTCTTACCTTGGTCTTCTTCTTTCTTATTAGGTGAAGGCACGTGGGCCTGGATTGGAGAAGACTGGTGTAGCTGTCAACAAGCCAGCAGAGTTCACAGTTGATGCCAAGCATGCTGGGAAGGCCCCTCTTCGAGTTCAAGTTCAGGTGGGATGCCTACTCATGTTGGGGACAGGACTGATAGGCTCCTAGGACTGGGTGTTGACTAGTGGGACGCTTGCTTTTGCCTGCCTTACAGGACAATGAAGGCTACTCTGTGGAGGCAACAGTCAAGGACAATGGCAATGGTACTTACAGCTGTTCTTATGTGCCCAGAAAGCCAGTGAAGCATACAGCCATGGTTTCTTGGGGAGGTGTCAGCATCCCCAACAGTCCTTTCAGGGTAAGCCATCCCAGAGTTCCTTCATTCCTATATTAGTTTTAACAAGATTAAGCTTGCATATCAATACAATTTTCCCATTTACAGTGGACTTGACTTTTAGAGTAGTTGGCAGCCATCACTACAGTCTAGGATATTTTCATCATTTCCAAAGGAACTCTTATCTTTCCCATTCTTTTCTGTTTCTCTAGCCTCTGGCAACCACCAATTTATAGATTTGCCTTTTCTGGGCCTTTCATATAGGGGTGTGTGTTTCTTTGTGTGTATTACATGCACAGTGTGACCTTTTTAGTTTTTTCTTGTTTTTTTTTTTTTTTTTTTTTGGTTTTCGAGACAGGGTTTCTCTGTGTAGCCCTGGCTGTCCTGGAACTCACTCTGTAGACCAGGCTGGCCTCGAACTCAGAAATCCACCTGCCTCTGCCTCCCAAGTGCTGGGATTAAAGGCATACGCCACCACCACCCGGCTTGTTTTTTTTTTTTTTTTTTTTTGGAGAAAGGATCTCACCATGTAGACCAAGATGTCCTGAAACTCTCTCTGTAGATTAGGCTGGTCTCGAACTCACAGATCCACCTGCCTTTGTCTCCTGAGTGCTGAGATTAAAGGTGTGCACTACCATGCTTGTTGTATGACTTTTTGTTTGGTTTCTTTCACTGAGTATCATGGGAAGGTTTTTCAACATTGTAGCATGTCAGTGCTTCATACCTTTTTAATGTCTGAATACTTTTTTCACGCTATTGTGTGAATGGAAAACACTATGTCTATTTTGTGGATATGTGAGGTGTTATTTATGGGCTATGAGAATTGTTGGTAGGAACATTTGGGTGTTTGTGTGGACCTAGGTGTTCATTTTTCTAGAAGCAGAATTACGGTATCATGTACTCACTTTTACCTGTTTGAGGAACTGCCAGTTGTTCCAAGGCAGCAGGAATATTTGGCCTGTCTACCAGGAGTAGTTGAGGGAGCCTCTCAACTCTGCCACAGGCTTGTCATGTCTTTTCACTTTCTTCTATATCCTACAGGTGAATGTGGGAGCTGGCAGCCACCCAAACAAAGTTAAGGTGTATGGTCCAGGAGTGGCCAAAACTGGGCTCAAGGCCCATGAACCTACCTACTTTACTGTGGATTGTACAGAGGCTGGCCAAGGTAAAGCCTAGCCTTGAATGGGATGACAGGTGTGCAGGCTGTCTCCACTAAGTCCTAGCCTCTTCTTATCCCACTTCTCAATGACAGGAGATGTCAGCATTGGTATCAAGTGTGCCCCTGGAGTAGTGGGCCCCACTGAGGCTGATATTGACTTTGATAT
Organism: Mastomys natalensis; assembly: GCA_021653895.1. Classification (NCBI taxonomy): domain Eukaryota; kingdom Metazoa; phylum Chordata; class Mammalia; order Rodentia; family Muridae; genus Mastomys; species Mastomys natalensis. Next base: position 82,317 of record JAJTUV010003563.1, read on the forward strand.
TATCCGCAATGATAATGACACCTTCACTGTGAAATACACACCTTGTGGGGCTGGCAGCTATACCATCATGGTCCTTTTTGCTGACCAGGTAGGTGTTACTGCTCCTAGTTCCTAGACTGCCAAGTGTTGGGGTGCTGCTATCCTCAGCTGTTTTTCTCCCATCACTTACAGGCCACACCCACCAGCCCCATCAGAGTCAAAGTGGAGCCTTCTCATGATGCCAGCAAGGTGAAGGCTGAGGGTCCTGGCCTAAATCGAACTGGTAAGGATGAGTATACTATAGAAGGTTGAGTGGAACCAAGGATAGGGAACTCAGGTAGGGTACCTCTATTTTGTTATTATATCTCCTCAGGTGTTGAGCTTGGCAAACCCACCCATTTCACAGTCAATGCTAAAACTGCTGGGAAAGGCAAGCTGGATGTTCAGTTCTCAGGACTGGCTAAGGGAGATGCAGTGCGGGATGTGGATATCATTGACCACCATGATAATACCTACACAGTCAAGTACACTCCTGTGCAGCAGGTAGCTATCTCTATCTGCTGCAGCCATACTCTTCCTTATATGGTATGCTAGGTAGGCTCCTGCAAGAGGTTTCTAATTTCTCACCTGGGAAGGGGTCTGAGGAGCAAATATCACATACCTGTTCAAGCTGGACTGCTGAAGGCCAAAGATGTTGGGGTACTTGATTAGTGACCCCTGTCCTTCTGTACCTGTTTCAGGGTCCAGTAGGTATCAGTGTCACTTATGGAGGAGATTACATCCCCAAGAGTCCATTTTCAGTGGGAGTATCTCCAAGCCTGGATCTCAGCAAGATCAAAGTGTCTGGCCTGGTGACAGTAAGTAGTTGCTACAATTGCCATTGAGGACCAATCAACCCTATCCAGCTTAGTCTTGCCTGGAGCTACATAAATGATGGTTGCTTTTTTTTCTCTGCTTTCATCATTGCAACAGAAGTGGATGTTGGCAAAGATCAAGAGTTCACAGTAAAGTCAAAGGGTGCAGGTGGTCAAGGGAAAGTAGCATCCAAGATTGTGAGTCCCTCAGGTGCAGCAGTGCCCTGCAAGGTAGAGCCAGGCCTGGGAGCTGACAATAGCGTGGTACGTTTTGTGCCCCGTGAAGAGGGGTCTTATGAGGTGGAAGTGACCTATGATGGTGTGCCTGTACCTGGCAGTCCCTTTCCACTAGAAGCTGTGGCCCCCACCAAACCCAGCAAGGTAATTAGGTTTGGGAGGCTATAAAGGGAGGATCCATCTCTTCTCTTCTTCCCTCCCCTCCCCTCCTCTGCTCTCCTCTCTTCTCCCTTCCCCTTCCCTCCCCTCTCCTCCTCTCCTCTCTCTTCTATTTCTTTCTTTTGAGGCTATAAGGTGAGGACCCTTCTTCCCTCCCTCCTTCCCTCCCTCCTTCCCTCCCTTCCTTTCTTCCTTCCTCCCTCCCTCCCTTCCTCTCTCCTTCCCTCCTTTCCTTTCTTCCTCCCTCCCTCCCTCTCTCCCTCCCTTCCTTTCAGCCCTGGCTGTCTTGGAACCCACTCTTTAGACCTTGTAGGCCTTGCACTCACAGAGATCTGCCTGCTTCTACTTCCTGAGTTCTGGGATTGAAGGCATGCACCATTATGACTGGCCCATTTTCCTTTCTTAGGGCCCCCTATCTTCAGATTTTTCCTGAACCTTTGTCATTACTTTCTTTATGATTGATGAGTGGATGATCTATTAGGTAGCCTATTCCTTTCATGTCTCTGGGTAAGGAAGAAACCAAGAGCAAAAGGAGAAAGATGAAAGGTTGGGCTGATAGTTATTTCTGATTTCCTCCTCTCAGGTGAAGGCGTTTGGACCAGGGCTACAGGGAGGCAATGCAGGCTCCCTGCCCGCTTCACCATTGATACAAAGGGCGCTGGCACTGGTGGCCTGGGCCTGACAGTGGAAGGCCCCTGTGAAGCACAACTTGAGTGCCTGGACAACGGGGATGGTACATGCTCTGTGTCTTACGTGCCCACTGAACCTGGGGACTACAACATCAACATCCTTTTTGCTGACACTCACATTCCCGGATCCCCATTCAAGGCCCATGTAGTTCCTTGTTTTGATGCATCCAAGGTTAAGTGCTCAGGCCCTGGACTGGAACGGGCTACTGCTGGTGAGGTAGGGCAATTCCAAGTGGACTGTTCAAGTGCTGGCAGTGCTGAGTTGACGATTGAGATCTGCTCTGAGGCTGGACTGCCAGCTGAAGTATATATTCAGGACCATGGTGATGGCACACACACCATTACCTATATTCCTCTCTGTCCTGGGGCTTACACTGTTACCATCAAGTATGGTGGCCAGCCTGTGCCCAACTTTCCTAGCAAGCTACAGGTGGAGCCTGCTGTAGATACCTCAGGTATACAGTGCTATGGGCCTGGGATTGAAGGTCAAGGTAAGGAGACCTGCTGCAGGGGGGTGGGTAGCAGTTACAGGGTGCAAAGAGTCCTACAGCTACAGCCTCCTCTCTATGGCCTTTTCCAGGTGTCTTTCGAGAGGCAACCACTGAGTTCAGTGTGGATGCCCGGGCTCTTACACAGACTGGAGGGCCACATGTCAAGGCTCGTGTGGCCAACCCCTCAGGCAATCTGACAGATACATACGTGCAAGACTGTGGTGATGGCATATACAAAGTGGAATACACTCCATATGAGGAAGGTATGAATGTGCTGGGGGTACCTTAGGTAGGGCAGGGAGTAAGTGGAGAAGCCTAGTTCTTCCTGACCTGCCCTGCCCTCCAGGAATACACTCGGTGGATGTGACTTATGATGGCAGCCCCGTGCCCAGCAGCCCCTTCCAGGTGCCTGTAACAGAGGGCTGTGACCCCTCCCGGGTGCGTGTCCATGGGCCAGGCATCCAAAGTGGTACCACCAACAAACCTAACAAGTTCACAGTAGAGACTAGGTGAGTGAGCTACTGAAGATGCAAGGACAGGCAATGAGCTTGGAAACCCCAAGTAACGATGGACTGTCTGTTTGGACCAGGGGAGCTGGCACAGGTGGCCTGGGCTTGGCTGTTGAGGGTCCCTCAGAGGCCAAGATGTCTTGTATGGATAATAAAGATGGCAGCTGCTCGGTAGAATACATCCCCTATGAGGCTGGAACCTATAGCCTTAACGTTACTTATGGTGGTCACCAAGTGCCAGGTGAGGAGATGATGACAAGGATGGAACTAGGACTCTCTGCTATATTCACACTGTCTAACATAGCTATCATACTTCTGTATCAACCCCCAGGTAGTCCCTTCAAGGTCCCTGTACATGATGTGACAGATGCATCTAAAGTCAAGTGTTCTGGGCCTGGCCTAAGCCCAGGCATGGTTCGTGCCAACCTCCCTCAGTCCTTTCAGGTGGACACAAGTAAAGCTGGAGTTGCTCCACTGCAGGTCAAAGTGCAGGGGCCCAAAGGTGAGACTTCACATACCTGGTAACAGGGAGTTATAGAGGCATAATTATTTTTTTTAGGCTCAGTAGCATGTGGGCTAGCACAGATAGTAGAAGGGTTTTAGTAACCACAAAACCAGGCAGAACCCTAGAGAAGGTATAATGGATGGGACTTGGAGCACTGAATAGATGTGGCAAGAGGGAGGGCCTAAGGAATTCCTAGAATTAGGTAGTTAAAAACAAGGTCTAGTCTTTGGGCATAGCTCTAGTCCTTCAGGGAGATGGGGTTGGGAGTGGGTCCAAAGAGCCAACCTAAGGTTCTGTTCTTGGGACTGGGGCTAGGCCTGGTGGAGCCAGTGGATGTAGTGGACAATGCTGATGGTACTCAGACTGTCAACTATGTGCCCAGCCGAGAGGGGTCCTATAGCATTTCTGTGCTGTATGGTGAAGAAGAAGTGCCACGGAGGTAAGAAGCAGAGTTCGATTTGCTTGTTGGGGGCAGGCTAGGTACTTAAGCTTTTCTGATGGTTTACAACAGTGTAATCTCACAGCCCCTTCAAGGTCAAGGTGCTGCCCACACATGATGCCAGTAAGGTTAAGGCCAGTGGACCTGGACTCAATACCACTGGTGTGCCTGCTAGTCTGCCTGTGGAGTTCACCATTGATGCCAAGGATGCTGTGGGAAGGTCTGTTGGCTGTCCAGATTACGGTGAGCTTCCTGGTCTGTAGGGAAGAGGGGCAAGGAACCAGGTCTGGGCAGCTGGAATATAGGGCTACAGACAGGCAGGCAGCTCAGTTTTGCTAACTGGTCTGCTTGGAGTTTTACTCTAAGGACAGGGCCTCTGCTTCTGGTCTGTTAATGTAACTAAATTAAGATGTGTAGCAATTTTCTTCAAGTTGAAAGAAACAAGCTTCCCCAAACACACATTCATTGCTATTTTTCACAGGACAGGTATAATGTTGTAACACTGAGATTTTTTCATGTAAGCTCCTAGTACCCTAGGATAGGCCCAGGGCTGAGCCTGGGCACCAAACTGGTCATATTCCTCTGGTCATATCTCTTGTCATGTCAGAGAATGCTGGATGTTTGGGGGGGGTTCTGTTCTGGTCTCTGCCACAGGCAGGCAGCCACTGGGACCCTGGGGGCTTAAGGGCCCCAGAAGCTATATCCCTATTATACCAGTTCTTGGTGTTTCTCTGAAAGGCCTGAGATAGTCCAGGTCTTGTTGGGCTTGGACCAACCTCCTCCCCTGTGCTTTGACACACAGGACCCTGAAGGCAAGCCCAAGAAGACACACATCCAAGATAATCATGATGGCACGTACACAGTGGCTTATGTGCCAGATGTGACAGGCCGGTACACAATCCTCATCAAGTATGGTGGTGATGAGATACCCTTTTCCCCATACCGGTCCGGGCTGTGCCCACTGGGGATGCCAGCAAGTGCACAGTCACAGGTGAGCCAGCCCACCATCGGCCATGGTGTCGCTCCGCACGGGGCTTGGGTGTGCCTGTGTGCAAGGGCTCGCTGCTTGGGGCGGCGTGTGGGAGTGGGGGCCGCCCCCTTGAGTGACTCACCTGACCTTTCTCCTTGCTCTCTGCCCTCTCACCTCAGTGTCAATCGGAGGTCACGGGCTAGGTAAGCTGCTTGCTGGGGCCACTCCCAATGCCCCTACTGCCCGAGAGGCAGTTTCCTTTCCTCTTCATTGCTAATTCATTCCCAGGACAGTTCCAGCTGCAGCTCTAGGCAAGGACAGAGTTGGGGAGGCTGTGAAGACAAGGCCATGGGCTGGAGGGTCAGGGCCCAGGGAGGTTTCTAGAGCTAAGCATGAGTGCTCTGGTTCTCCCCTCTCTGGGCCTCCATTTCCCCATCTGAGAACTTGGGTTGCAGCTGAGAGCTTTGGGGTGAAGTGTATCCTAGGAGGCACCTCACTGGGGACTTTGGGGTCTGGGGATCTTGGCACCCCAGGGAAGCACCGGGGATGGGCAGCAGGTGCTTCCTTCTCACAAGGGCTCCTGCATGGGCTCAGGGGACAAGGTGGTTTCCTCCATCCACTGGGAGTCTAGCCCTTGTCAGATCCACAGACTTCCATCCCCGCCTCCCAGGGGCCTCTGTGTCCTGGGCTGGGGGAGGTGCATGAGTGGGTGGGGCTGGGTGGTGGTGCAGTAGTGCCAGTGTCAACTGCTTGGGTGGCCAGCATGGCGGGGCCTGGCCCAGCCTCAGAGCTCCAAAGTGCATTCTGCGACCAATCTTCTTTTTCCTTCTTTCTTCCCATTCCCCCAGCAATGACGCTAGAAAGTCCCTATCAGGCAAGATTGTCTGCCCTAAGACAAAGACATCCTAGGCATACTGATACGAGGCTACAGCTACTTACGGGCTTCTGAAGGCTGTCAGGCAGGAAATTGGGTAGATGGCCAAGGATGGATTTAAGATATCTAGGTTTTTGTGGCAGAGGCTAGATTGTTCTGTAGAATACTCTATGGGGTTGGAGATAGCATGTATGTGTGCATAGGGGAGGACAGAATTAGGCCAGGGACTTGGAGTGGTCTCATTTTTCTTGGCCATTATTTATGGAATGGAGACAGGGAGCCCAGCCAGGGAACTTAAATCATCTTTGGGCAAGCCAGAAGGTTGTCTTGGGCCTGGTCAGTGGCCACTGGGACATTAAGCAGTAGCCCAATTAACAGGTGTACTTTGAGGATGCTATGGTCAAGACTTGCTGATTACCAGGAGCCTGGGTACAGAAATGAGAAATCAAGTAGCTTTCAGGAGAAGACCCAAATCATTAGCTAGATGATATAGGACAGGCATACAAGAAGCTCATGGCAGCATGGGCAGCAGGCAGCTACGGTTATAGCTGAAGTTGCTATCTGAGTCTCATGTAGCCAGTGGGAGACCAAGGTCAAAAGGGGGACTTGGTGGCAGGCTGGCAAGGGGGCCCCTTAAACTTGGTCCTCAAATAGATTTGTTGTTCCTAGCTGCTTTCCTTGTGGGAGGCTGGGCTGCAGGGGTGCACTTGCTGCCAGGCCTTACAATCCACAGCTCCCAAGCCTCCACAGCTGAGCCGAGCCCCAGATCATAACGTCACTATTCTTTATCTTTCCTCGGGCACTATGGGGCCCTAGAGGCTGCTCAGATGCTCTACCCTTGCAACCCTGCAGTGGTGGCTTGAGCCTCCTCTCTCCTATTCCTTGGGTGCTGCCACTGCTTTGCCAAGCCTGCTGTAATGTACTGCATAGGTGCTAACCCTTCTGCCTCACTGCTGCTTGCTCTTGCCTGTGCCAGGCTGTGTTGGGCTGCCTCTCATTGCAAGTCTCTGGTTGAGCAAGTGTTCTCAGTTGTCAGGAAACTCCAGTTTCACCGTCAGGCCTCGGGGTTGGGTAGGGAGGAAAATTTCACATCCCTCTCACTGCAACAGGACTCTGCCTCACTTCATCCACACATAGCACCGGGGCCCAGGGCCAGGCCATGAGTACAGGTAGCCATGGGCCTAGCCAGAGTGCTGGTATTAGTTAGCTGGTATTAGGCCATGGTACCAGCTGAGGCTGAGTTGGCAGAGGAGGTAGCAGTAAATGCTTGTATTGGGATTGGATGGTCCCTTACTTTTCTTCCCAGGTACCTGGGTACCACCTGTTGGTCTTCTCTCATAAAGGGGCTTGAGGTGGTGAGGAGAATCCTTCCTGCCTTCTGAGAAACCACTCACCATCATAGCTTGGGTATTGGTTGGGCTAGAGGTTGGGGCTGGCTGTGCTTGGTTGTAGCAGTAAGAGGCCTGGATGGGTGGCAGGCTGATGGGGGTGGCCAAAATGTTAGGCTCACCTGCTGGCTCCCCTCTGGGGATTCACTCTGCCTTCCCAGGTGCTGGCATTGGCCCTACCATCCAGATTGGGGAGGAGACAGTGATTACTGTGGACACAAAAGCAGCAGGCAAAGGCAAAGTGACTTGCACTGTGTGCACACCTGATGGCTCAGAGGTAGATGTGGACGTGGTGGAGAATGAGGATGGCACCTTTGACATCTTCTACACAGCCCCCCAACCGGGCAAATATGTCATCTGTGTGCGCTTCGGTGGCGAGCATGTGCCCAACAGCCCTTCCAAGTTACAGTGAGAAAGGGCCAAGGATGGGTGGGCAGGGAGATCTGGGAACTGGTCCTTCCAGGTCCCTTTATGACAACAGTCTCAAACCCTCTCACTTTGCCCCACAGGCTTTGGCTGGGGACCAACCAACAGTGCAGACCCCATTAAGGCCTCAGCAGCTGGCTCCACAGTATACCTATCCTCAGGGTAGCCAGCAAACCTGGGTAAGGCCTGGCCTAGTCTATTATTTAATCTGTCTAACCCATAGGGACACTTGGAGCTGGCCATCTAGGTGTCTCATATGGCCCTGAGAAACCCCATATCTTCTCATAGCCCCTCACCTGATTCTTCTTTCTCTTGCAGATTCCAGAGAGGCCCATGGTGGGTGTTAATGGGCTGGATGTGACCAGCCTGAGGCCCTTTGATCTCGTCATCCCCTTCACTATCAAGAAGGGAGAGATCACTGGTGAGTGAGGGCTAGGAAGGAACTTGGAAACCATTGATGCCAGGGTGTTCCAATCTCCTTTCCTGACATTGAAACCACTGCTCTGTAGGGGAAGTTCGAATGCCCTCAGGCAAGGTGGCCCAGCCTTCCATCACTGACAACAAAGATGGCACTGTTACTGTGCGTTACTCACCCACTGAAGCTGGCCTGCATGAAATGGACATTCGCTATGACAATATGCATATCCCAGGTGGGTGTATTGCCTCTTGTCCACTCCATCCTAAGCCCATGTTGCTATCATCTCAGGAAGAATAGGCTGGGGTGGGGTTATTGGTGAATTAGTAGACGGCTGGCCTAGTATACATCAGGCTCTGAATAAACTAGGTATCATGGTACATGCCTGTAATCATAGCCCTTGAGGCAGGAGGATCAAGGTCATCCTCAGCTTCATAGTGAATTCAAAGACAGCCAGAGAAACATAAGACCCTGTTTCAAAAAACAAAACAAAATGACTAGCACATGAATGAGGCTGGTTGGTATTCCATGTGACTTCTATTCTGGCCTTAGGAAGTCCTCTGCAGTTCTATGTTGATTATGTCAACTGTGGCCACATCACTGCCTATGGTCCTGGCCTTACCCACGGAGTGGTCAACAAACCTGCCACCTTCACTGTCAACACCAAGGATGCAGGAGAGGGTAAGGAGAAGCTCTAGGTTTCTGCCCAAGTTGTCGTCTGTTGGCTGAGAGCTGTGTGTGGGAGATGATCCTGAATGGAACTTTCTACCTTACCTTCATGCCTCTGCTGAGCCATCAAGTCAACTCACCTACAAAGGTTCAGCAGTGTGTCCCTGGGCACAGTTCTCACCCTTATCTGTGATATTTTTCAGGGGGTTTGTCTCTGGCCATCGAGGGTCCATCGAAAGCAGAAATCAGCTGCACTGACAACCAGGATGGAACATGCAGTGTCTCTTACCTGCCTGTGTTGCCTGGTGACTATAGCATCCTAGTCAAGTACAATGATCAGCACATCCCAGGCAGCCCCTTTACTGCAGAGTAACAGGTAGGGAGCATCGGAGTAATGACAGGAACGGGTGGCAGGGGGCACAGTCTCTTTGGGCTGGATCTATAGTGGCTAATGGCTTGCACCCTTACCAGGTGACGATTCCATGCGTATGTCCCACCTAAAGGTGGGTTCTGCTGCTGATATCCCCATCAATATCTCAGAAACAGACCTCAGCCTACTCACAGCCACTGTGGTGCCACCTTCAGGTCGAGAGGAACCCTGTCTGCTGAAACGATTGCGCAATGGCCACGTGGGTAAGAGGTTAAGAGGGAGCAAGAGTTTTTCTGGGAAGGAGGAAGATCCAGGTGTGGTGATTGCCTATATATAATCCCAATACTTGGGAGGTGGAGGTAAGAGAATGAGGGGAACCAATCATTGGCTACATGATGAGTTAAAGTCATTTTAGCCTGTAATACCCTGTCTTCAAACAAAGAGAGAAAGGAAGAAGACTGTGGGCCCACATCTTGTTGATAGCCCTATCCTGTGCCTAGGGATTTCCTTCGTGCCCAAGGAGACAGGGGAGCACCTGGTACATGTGAAGAAGAATGGCCAGCATGTGGCAACCAGTCCCATCCCAGTAGTGATCAGCCAGTCGGAGATAGGTGATGCCAGTCGTGTGAGGGTCTCTGGTCAAGGCCTCCATGAAGGCCATACCTTTGAGCCTGCAGAGTTTATTATTGACACCAGAGATGCAGGTAGGCAGTGGTGGCCTGCAAGTTGGGGCAATACAGCTTTCCTTGGCATTCTGGCTTATAGCTGCTATCTATTTCCCAGGCTATGGTGGGCTCAGTCTGTCCATTGAGGGCCCTAGCAAAGTAGACATCAACACAGAGGACCTAGAGGACGGCACATGCAGAGTCACCTACTGTCCCACAGAGCCTGGAAACTACATTATAAACATAAAATTTGCTGACCAGCATGTGCCTGGTGAGTGTGGCAGCCATACCTCTTCCCTATGGTTTGGCAGCATTCCTAGGCACACCCCAGTGCCCACCTGTAACTTGTGCATAGTGTGGACTGTACTTTTTTTCCTGCAGGTAGTCCTTTTTCTGTGAAAGTGACAGGTGAGGGCCCGAGTGAAAGAGAGTATCACACGCAGGCGACGTGCCCCTTCTGTGGCCAATGTTGGCAGTCATTGTGACCTCAGCCTAAAGATTCCTGGTAGGGAAAAGATCAGGAGGGTTCCTGGGGCAACCCTAAGTATAAGTAGAGAGACAGGGCCCTGCTCACCAAGCTATCTTCTACTTGTAGAAATTAGCATCCAAGATATGACAGCCCAGGTGACCAGCCCATCAGGCAAGACCCATGAGGCAGAGATCGTAGAAGGAGAGAACCATACTTACTGTATCCGATTTGTTCCTGCTGAGATGGGAATGCATACAGTCAGTGTCAAGTACAAGGGCCAGCATGTGCCTGGGAGCCCCTTCCAGTTCACTGTGGGACCTCTGGGGGAAGGGGGGTGCTCACAAGGTCCGTGCTGGAGGCCCTGGTTTAGAGAGAGCTGAAGCTGGAGTGCCAGGTAGGTGTACTTGTCTAATTCTTGCTATCCTGGGTGGGCCTAGATGGGTGTTTGCAGGAAGTAGCCAGCAGCCATGTTGATCTTGGCTTTGCTTAGACTTGGCTGAGGCTGGGAACCAGTCCTCTGTTCCATGAGCATACACTGCTTTCCCACAGCGGAGTTCGGCATTTGGACTAGGGAAGCTGGTGCTGGAGGCCTGGCCATTGCTGTTGAAGGCCCAGCAAGGCTGAGATCTCTTTCGAAGACCGAAAGGATGGCTCTTGTGGTGTGGCCTACGTAGTTCAGGAGCCAGGTATTGGGAACAGAAATTGGCTGGGGTAGGGAGAGGTAGGGTGTGTTGAATCCAGGTGTTAAATAGTCTCTACTTGGGTCTTATTCTCCATCTTGAGGTTCCAGGGACACCCAAGCTGACTGTGGGAGGTAAGGGGCCTTTCCAAGGCTAGCCTTTGGGGATATGTGACACCTCCAGTATAGCCTTATGTTCTCTTCCTGTCCAGGTGACTATGAGGTCTCAGTCAAGTTCAACGAGGAGCACATACCTGATAGCCCCCTTCGTGGTGCCTGTGGCTTCTCCGTCTGGTGACGCCCGTCGCCTTACTGTTTCTAGTCTTCAGGTGAGGCACTGAGAGAAACTTCCCATCTGGGGCTCCTGGGCCCGGCCAGACCAGAGTCACCATGGCAAGCAGGCCTTGGCCCTGAGCTGAGTGGCCTACCCAGAAACAATTCTGGATGGTAGGCTTCTGCTCTGGCCGGGTACAGCTCACGCTTGAGGTTGGCAGGAAGTGCCCTGCCCACTGCGTGGAGTTTTTCTCGTGTCTCAGGTCTAAAGGCTTTGAACAGAAGCCTGTGCCCATTGAGCACCAGGGCTGAGGTTTAAAGAGGGACAGCCTGTTAGAGCTGAGTGCTACCTTCAGGGTGGGGCCACCTTGCCTTTCTGCTACCTGGGTGTGTGATTGCGGAGAACATGTCTAGGGGATGGGAGGTTGGGAGTATGCCTGTGGCTTGCTGCCCTCACAGATCAACGGCTCTCCCTCTTTAAACCATGTTGGACACCAGATGGGTAAGTGACTCTGTGGGTTTCTTGCTCTCCCATTTGCTCTGGCTCTATCCATCCTGTCTAACCACATCTGCTGTGCTTCCAGGAGTCAGGGTTAAAGGTCAACCAGCCAGCATCTTTTGCAGTCAGCCTGAATGGAGCCAAGGGGGCAATTGATGCCAAGGTGCACAGCCCCTCAGGAGCTCTGGAGGAGTGCTATGTCACAGAGATTGACCAAGGTGAGGCTCTATCCCTGCCTACTCATCCAGCCATTTGACCTAGCTCACTAGAACTAGGCTGAATGTACACAAAGTAATGATTCAAAACTGAGCTCTTTAGCTAAGAAACCCTTCCCAGATTGATAAGCACCCATGAATGAAGATAATGGCTTTCCATCATGGCCACTAGGAAGAACATCTTACAATAGTGTCATACATGAGAAAGACATAAAAACAGACAGGCAGAGACACAGAGACAGTCTACCTCTGTGCCCAGAGAAATGGCAGTTCTATTGAAGCACACACTTTCACTAGTTTTCCCTTTCCCCCAGGTCGATGACCTGAAGCAGATTCCTCCCTATCTCTAAGTCTGCTAATATGTAGGCAGCATGGTATTAACAGTACATTGTTTAAGGTGGGCATTTTGCTTATTAGTCCAAAAGCCTTACAAGTAGACCTCTTAGGTATCTATAGCCTTAGTTCTCAGGATGTATTTGTTATTAGGGTGAATAGCCAGCACAATTCTGAAAGCAGAGGGATCAACATGGAGCAGCTGGATTCCTGCTAGTGGCAAGAAATGAAGGGGATGTTAATCACAACTGTTCCTTTTAGATAGTATTTGCTAGTTGCATACAAAAATGTACCCCAATCCCTTTCCATGTCCTGCATTTCAGATAAGTATGCTGTGCGTTTCATCCCACGAGAGAATGGCATCTACTTGATTGATGTCAAGTTCAATGGTACTCATATCCCTGGAAGTCCCTTCAAGATCCGAGTTGGTGAGCCAGGACATGGAGGAGACCCAGGCTTAGTGTCCGCCTATGGAGCAGGCCTGGAAGGTGGTGTCACAGGTAGGTTTGTGGGTACAGCTCGGAGTGTGGATGTACAGCCCCACCACCAGGAAGCATGTGGAAGTATCAAAGCTGTGTTAGGTAGCTGAACTCAGGGAAGCCAGTGATAGATTCTGCCTGACCTTTCATTTTCCCAGGGAGCCCAGCTGAGTTTATTGTGAACACAAGCAATGCAGGAGCTGGTGCCCTTTCAGTTACCATTGATGGCCCCTCCAAGGTGAAGATGGATTGCCAGGAGTGTCCCGAGGGCTACCGTGTCACCTATACCCCCATGGCACCTGGCAGCTACCTCATCTCCATCAAGTATGGTGGCCCCTATCATATTGGGGGAAGCCCCTTCAAAGCCAAGGTCACAGGTGAGCCTTAGGCTAAGTTTTTGGTAGCCACCCAATGCCTCGATACTTTAGCCGCTTCTTAGTCTCACCCATTCTGTTCTATAGGTCCCCGTCTTGTTAGCAACCACAGCCTCCATGAGACATCATCTGTGTTTTGTGGATTCTCTGACTAAAGTTGCCACTGTTCCCCAGCATGCAACCACAGGCTCAGGTCCTGCTGATGTCAGCAAGGTAGTAGCCAAAGGCCTGGGGCTAAGCAAGGCTTATGTAGGCCAGAAGAGCAACTTCACAGTAGATTGCAGCAAAGCAGGTGAGTAGCCCTATTTTTAGCTTCTGGAAGTGCAAAGCCAGAAATAACAGGATGGTCAGCATGTAGGAAGTGCAGGGACTGCTTTAGGGGAATGGTCGTTGCTTTTGGAGCTACCTTCTATTTGGACCTTTGTACCTTCCTTTCTACCCCTCAAGAAAATGTCCTAGAGCGGAGCTCCTGAAGAGATGGCTCAACAGTTAAGAGCACTGTCCACTCTTTCCAGAGGACTGGGGTTCAAGTCACAGCACCGATATGGCAGCTTACAACTGTCTGTAATTCCAGTTCCATGGGATTTGTTGTAGAAATTCCTACCTAAGGTTTCTATCCCACCTTAGACCATTTAGTTCCCAGATAAAACACACACACAATCTTTATTTTACAATAATCCTTAAACAACACAAGAGCTTGGCAGATACTACTCTCTATGTTGTTAGAATCTACTTTTCTATGGATAACCCCAACCAAATTATTACTTACTATGTTTCATCTGGGCTGCTCTTAATTCCAATTGAGCAGCCTTCAGGGCCCTTGACTCCAGCTCATGGTGGCTTCTCCTTCCTCCTCCTCTACCTTCATACACAGATATACATGCAGGCAAAACACCAATGTCCTGGAGGAGCTGGAATTTATCCTCTGGTGGCCTGGGTGGCAAGGCTGGGGTATGAGAGTGTTAATAATCAGGCAAGGGACAGAATGTGGCATAGTGAGAAGTGCTCAGAGCAATTATAGCCAAAGAAAGGATCTAAGGCCACTGAGACCTATTCCTTCCTACCTTAGGTAACAACATGCTGCTAGTAGGTGTTCATGGCCCAAGGACACCCTGTGAAGAGATCCTGGTGAAACACATGGGCAGCCGCCTCTATAGTGTCTCCTACCTGCTCAAGGACAAAGGGAGTACACACTGGTGGTTAAGTGGGGTGATGAGCATATCCCAGGCAGCCCATACCGCATTATGGTGCCCTGAGCCTGCCACTTGAGCTGGCACCTATGCCAGCCAGAAGCTCCCATGGCAATGAGCATCCCCACACTTGTCCTATCCCCAAGAAGCCCCATTTTCCTTTCCTGAGCCCTGGACCCTCCCTTCCCTGGATCACTCTGGCCACTATTCACTGCATTCATCCTTGCCCTGCGCTGTATTCACCTGTCTCTGGGCTTTCACTTTGGCAGAGGGAGCCATTTGGTGGCAGAGCATGTCTTCTTTGGTTCTGGGAGGTAGACGTCCTACGTACAACTACCTCCTAGTTCTTTTTCCCAGCCAAGAGGAATAAAATTTTGCTTCCATTGTCCTGTGAATGTAGCTTTCATGGAAGGAGTGATTGAAGGCCAAACTGGCAAGGGTACCAACAAGGCAAAAGCATAGGCCCAGCATAGGCTTTGGAATCTCAGTAGCACAGTTTGTACTTGGTCTTTTGCTTCAGAGTGGGGTTTATGGTGTGCCTAGAATGGCATATAGGATCAAGCAGGCAAAATGTAGATAGGGCATGAAGATTCATTGCTAGCTGGTTGGTGATCCCTAATAGTGATGAACTGTCTTTGAAATAGCATCAGGGCATAGCCATCTCTTAGATACTATGAACATGATACCAGCCCTTTTATTTATTTTAGTTTTTTTTTTTTTTCAGACAGGGTCTCATTATGTAGCCTTGAATAGACTGGAACTCATTGGGTAGACCACGCTGGCCTTAAACTCACAGAGATCCTCTGGACTCTGCCTCCCAAGTGCTGGGATTAAAGGGTGAACCACTATGCCTGGCTTACTATAAACCCTTTAAATAAGACACCACTACAAATTCCCCTTCCCAGAACAGGGTAGGTATAATGTCCATCAGTGAAAGGTGGGGTACCCACTCTGAGGGAAACACAGTACTCTGGTCCTAGGTAGTCTTAATGGACGTGTCCTCTATCTTTAAATAGGACTTGTCATAGTGCCTCCTTCCTACAAGTACAGTGGATCAATAATGCCTTTCTGCACCCTTATGTCCCTTAGAGGTAAAATTAAACAATGTCCTAAGGCCCAGCTCCCAGTGAAACACACAAATGTCTGGGATATCTCCTTGAAAGTGATCTAGCTCTAGGCATGTCGCTTAGGCTCATCTGTAGGTGAGGCCAGGAAAACCTACCCTGCAGGTCATAATCTTCTCTCAGCTCCTAGTACTTGATTACTGCCATGGCCTCTGCTGAAACCCTGCCAGGTAGGACTTCAGAGGACTTGGCTAAAGGTTAGGCATTTAAGAACACAAGGGAGAAGCCGGGCAGTGGTGGCGCACACCTTTAATCCCAGCACTTGGGAGGCAGAGGCAGGTGGATTTCTGAGTTTGAGGCCAGCCTGGTCTACAGATTGAGTTCCAGGACAGCCAGGACTACACAGAGAAACCCTGTCTCGAAAAAACAAAACAAAACAAAACAAAAACCCACAAGGGAGAAATAACTGAGCCCCTAACCCATGACTGGAAGATTCTGCAACCTGCTTCTATACTGGTACCAGGTAGAGACATGTATACCTTTGATCCTCACTTTGTGAATCTGAGACTTGCCAATAACAGAAGGAAGACACTGCCCAGAGACAGGCAGAGGTAACTAGATAAAGTCCTTCCCTTACTTTAGTCCATTGGTATTGTTGTTCAACAGACAGGATAGAGGAGGGCCAACACTTGGGAACCTTCAGAAGCTGCCCACCTGCACAGGGGACAAAAAGTAGCAAAGGCAAGTTCAAAGAGGTGCAGCTTTAACAGAGGTGGGATGAGACAGCTTCCCCTTCTCATAGCTAGGATTCTGCACCCAGGACACCCATGCCCCCAAATCACCAGAGCCTCTTACCCAGTCCTGGCACCAGTTCTGCCTACACAGGCTCACCTTCACATCCTCTTAAGCCAAAGCCTGGCAAAGTTACTCAGGGGAGTCACTGTCCAAGGCAGAGTTGGGTTAAGCATGGGCCCTGTCTCTTGCTCTACATCATACACAGGGGGCTGAGATACCTGGGACTGTAGGGGGATGATGAGCAGAAGGCATCTGACTGGGATGGGACAGGCTCCTGATTATACCTGGTCAGAAGCTCCAGGCAGTGAACGGAAGATACCTGGCCAGGGAGGCAAAAGGAAAAGAGATGGGTGCCCCATACTGGCCAGGAGCCAGGCATATGAAACCCACAAGTATGCCTATCATCCTTAATGGGTCCTTTAGAAAGAATTAACTATTTATTTGTATAAGCACCTGCCTGCCTATATGTCTGTACACCATGTCCATGCCTGGTGCCTACAAAAAGCCAGAATGGGGCATTGGATCCCCTGGGTCTGGAGTTACAGAAGGTTGTGAGCCACCATAATATGGATGCTGGGAATCAGTCAATTCCGGGTCTTGTGGAAGAAGAGCAAGTGCTCTTAAACACTGAGCTATCTCTCCAGGCTCATGCATACCATTCTGGAAAAGAGACCCAGCCATACAGGAAATACAGGAGGTCTTGGAGGCTACCAGGAAGAGGCAGGCCAGGTGCACATTTGTGACCACCTCAGCTGAGGCCACATGGCCTAGAATCTGCAGTGGGGTGGATATATGCAACCACAACTGATTCCATGCCCTGGCTCTGTTGGCCAACAGGCGCCAGAAGCCTAGGTCTCAGAAGTCAAGGTCACGTGGCCAAATGCCCTCCACAGCCTGTCTTCCCACCCAGTGAGACCAAAAAACGGAAATGGGCTTGTTCACTCCATCTGGAAGCAGGGCCCAGAGACTGCAAGTTCACGCTGGACTCGAGGCAGGGCAAGGCAGGGGGTGTAGGTGTACTTTTGGGGGCTACTTTATTAGGTTCTCATATTCACCACCCTTCCAAAACCCCAATACTAGGTAGGAGAGAGAGAAGGTTAGAAGGGAAAGGGGGCATAGACCTCTTCAGACTACTTCCTGCTGATTATGGGTGTCAGGCTCTTTGGGGCAAGCCAATCTCCATAGTTAGGGTATCTCCAACCAGCAATCCATAGCAACAGCCATAGCCATAGAAAAAGCAGCAGTAGCAGAAGTAGGGGGAGCAGCAGCCACTACAACTGCTTGGTGCTCTTGCATTTATACCCTCTCAAGAATCTTCAGAGTCCCAAACATATACTCTCTGCAAAAATCATGCCCCTCCTAGAGCACAAGACAATCATAGTAGCTGTGGACAATCTGAAGAAGCCCCCTATCCTTTACCTGGGATTAAAACAAAACCACATTCACATAACATAACTGGGTGGGTTTTTTTGGTTTGTTTTGGCTTTGGTTTTTTGAGACAGGGTTTCTCTGTGTAGCCCTGGCTGTCCTGGAACTCTGTAGACCAGGCTGGCCTCGAACTCAGAAATCCAACCTGCTTCCGTCTCCCAGTGCTGGGATTAAAGGCGTGCACCACCACTGCCCGGCCCATAACTGGGGTTTTTAAAGAAACCAAAATTCTCACTACAAGGAGGGCGCCCAGCTGACCATTTCTCCTCCCTTAGTCAGCCTGACAGCCCAGTTACTCTGCTCAAAACCCCATCTACCCCATAAGGAAAGGGGGACCATGCCTTCAAGTAGAGCTCCTGAAGCAGTGAGGCCACAGCACTTCAACCCTACCAGAAACTGGCTAGTAGCCCCTTGGGCTTCTAGAGGGCTGGCCCAGGCCAAGGTATTAGGTTGGGAATAGAACAGAGGGGACAAACAGCAGGTGATTTTGGGAATAGCCCATAGAGGCCACAGACGGGTGGGGGTAAGGGCTATAGAAATCAGTGGAAGAAACAGATAGATCCCAGGTACATGCCTGACATCTGGGGCTGAAGGAGAGGAAAGGAAGACTCAGCTGGGTGGCAGGAGGGGGATCAACCAGGGTCCAAAAGACTGGTAGGTGAAGAAAGAGGACACCATTTTGAGTCATGGTACCTGCTAAGGAATACCAGAGACAGGGCAGTGTAGGCCAGTGCCCTCCATGGTCGCCTCCTAGTCCTCCCAAATAGAGGCAGTATTTGTCCTTTCTCCACAACACACAGACCAAAGTGGACCCCTAGGCCCAGCTGTCACAGTGAGAGAGTGGCCTAAGGAGCAGAACACTAACCTACAACAAATAGTCCCAGGCAAATTGAATTAAATGCAGGCAACAGAAGTTGATCTGTAGCAAAAGCATAACCCTTGATTTGAGACAGCTGGAGAAGCTACTGAGTGCAAGTGCCAAGAGTGGCTACATTGTTCCCAGATGTCCCTAGTCTTAGCTTTAGGCAGACACACTGGGAGCAGCTTCTGGAGACCCTGGTGTGTGAGACCCTCCAGAAATGTACCAGCTTTCTCTACAGGACTTTCCTTCTTTTATCCTACCGAGGAAACACTAGAGCAAGGAACTGAAAGAACCCCAGTTGATGAAGCCAAGATACAAGTGGTCCTGAGGCAGAACAAGATTCTCTTTCTGGTGAGCCACACCTCTCAAGTGACATGGTTAGGCCTTTATTACTTCTCTCTCTTTCACCTCCCCTGACTTCAGAAGAATGTAACACCTCTGACAGTAGCCTCTAGTTCAGTAGTCTCCCAGAGAGAGTGGTTCTTTTGTTAATTCTTACACTCACACTCAGGACCACTTGGAGAGCAGGACAGGACATCATTGGGTAGGAGATGAGTTCAGTGGCTCTGAGATTCACAGGAGGTGGCACAAGGCAACTCCAAGACCAATTTTTGGTCGTGC